>CALNHX010004566.1:0-124778 GCA_940337035.1 Agriotes lineatus
TTTATAAATACAACTAGAAGCCACTTAAAAACAAATGTCAAGTTTGGCAATTAAGTATACACATAGTTGCATTCATAATTTAGAAACTATTCCATAGCCATGCTAGATGAAAATCATTCTTGATCATACATTACTTTGTATCACGCTTAATAAACTGAGTTGTTGAATTTGAAATTATGTGTTATTGAATTAAAAACAATCTCTAAACAATTAGAAGTGCAATTAGACCAGGTATACTGGATCATTAAAATAAAGCCTTCCGCTGTGCTTGGGAATTTTAGAGCCACTGCGGGTTACACAAAGTACATATTTTGGATTATGTACGGAGAATCCAGTAATTCCCTATCAGAACTTACTATAATTTTATGTCTAAAAGTAATATTATCACTTTTTGCTACAAACTATCAACACTCATTCTTTTTCGTGATTTGTGTAAAGCATATAGCTTCAGTAGAATGAAGTCTGAAAATAAAAGCAAGTACTGATTTTTAGTCAACATTATCTACCATATTATCGCATTTGTTTTCAAATAAGAACACACTGTTCTGCTGCTTTTCGGGGTTTCTCACCCCGTGGTTTGGAAAGTTTTGCACTTTTCCTTTTTATTTTATAAGCACTTCCAAAGTTTTTTTTATAAGGAAGAGGCGAAATTAATGAGTAACTAAATGTCTATCAAACGCAGAATAGCCACAGTCGAGTGTACATTTCCTTAGATGGTCTAGCAACACAAAAGAGGATTAACCCCCGTTACGGCTTGCCACAGACCTACAGGGCTGTTCCACTAGCTAGCAACATCAGTAGGGTCTTAAACTGAAAGAGCAGGTGCTCGGTGGCGAAACTCACATGAATAGGTACGGAGAAAACACGTTAGGGCACCACCTTGGCAATCATTAGGCAGCCATGTAATCAAATTAAACTTTGTTGGCATCTAGTTTCTTTTAAAAGAAGTTGTATCGCTTCCCTGAAGACTGATAGAGCATTTTCGCTTTACAAATAAAATCAAACAGGAAAAATCTAATACGGTTACATTAATCATACCACGATACATACGATTCGCGTTAGCCACAGCTGAGTGAGCTGAAGTCCGTATCAAATTAATCAGTATTTATGGCTTTACGATAACAGTAAAAGTTTATGGTGCCAGACGAGAGGCTCGAGCGATGATTTCGGCGGCTGGAACAGAGAGTCGGCCAAGATTTAGGGCGATACCTTGAAGGATCTCAGACCGGAAAAATAAAGAAATGGGTCGACGGCGATCGATATGAGACGGCGTCGGTACAAACAATTTAATGAAGTACCAACGGCATCTGATACGAAGTCGGAATTGAAGTTCTACGATACATTAATGGGAGACGAACAGAACTTCAAGCTATATTATTCCTCGGAAGCTTATATATTTCCGGCAAAAAGCCGTAGGTTGAGCCGTAGAGTACTCTTCAGTATAAAATCACATCACACTCTAACTAAAAACACCCTGTCTCGCCGTTAGTTTGCTGCTTTCTGATTTAGGGCCTTCAAATACCGTCTGCGGCAAGAAGTTCATCGTAAAAAATATTCTTTCGCAATACTACTACAATACGCGGAAAAGTGTAAACATAGTTTAGTTATTTACCTTCTAACCATGTCTCTGTTGAATTAATGAAGTAATTGAACATGTAAATGGTATAAAAATGGAAATAAGTACTGGTTGTAAATTTATAGCGTTAAATAGCAGCGCTTAGTTCACAGCTAACAGATAATATTGTACAAAAATTATTTTTAGAGGAAGTAGACATCAAAAACCAAAGTAGGGTGCGGAATAATATATTTTTACAAACTCTTGATGTCGTATATAATGCGAAAGTATAAAAAAGAAGAATTTACAAAACTGTAGTATACGCAACTACCAGCAAAAGGAAGAATCGGAAATGCAGATGATTGCCTAAATTGCCATCAATATAGATAAATAAGCGGAGAGATAAATGAGGCCAAAAATCAGGCATTCAAGTAGCACAAAATGGCGGCAGCACAGTAGAAATTACAAACAGCAGTACTAAACGTAAATTTAGACAAGTACATCTAGCTCAGGGGTGGCGAACCTTTATTCATCTAAGTGCCATTTTTTCTAAAGAAATG
This sequence comes from Agriotes lineatus, assembly GCA_940337035.1. Classification (NCBI taxonomy): domain Eukaryota; kingdom Metazoa; phylum Arthropoda; class Insecta; order Coleoptera; family Elateridae; genus Agriotes; species Agriotes lineatus. The sequence continues at coordinate 2,116 of CALNHX010004566.1, forward strand.
TTTAATGAGGCCATGACGTGCCATCAAACAATCTTGACTTAGCGATTAATGGGAAAAAGATAAAACGAAATACTATCAACTTAAAACTCTTTATTTGCAACAAAAAATTTACATCTTGCACAGCAATAGTGACGTTATGTTTATTTAAATGAAAGAAAAAATTCCTGCTACTTTTGCTGTTGGAAATTAGATGCTAATAACTTAATTAGCTCCATACTTTGTTACTTTTAGCAGAATGCAAGCTGGACTGGATTCATATGAGAAACGGCTTCTAAGCCAGTCTTTAATGTTATTCATTTCTGAAAATAACGACTCACAAGCATAGGTAGATGAAAATATTGTTAAGATAGCAAAAGCCAGCTTCTTCAGTCTGCTAAATTTGTCTGGAATTGAATTCCACGTTTACATAGTTTTGATATTGGCATTTATTACTTATATTACCTGATACATATAGTTTTTCTATTTCATTTAAATCCAACTCTTTCCTTGTTTCGAAAATTTTTTGAATCCATATTGAACTAGACGGGAAATCAATCAGCTGCATTTAAATTTCTACAATTTCAAACCAATCAAATTTGGCCAAGTTCAGTTTATCAAGTGAAGTTATATCAGGATATATAATAAATTTCAGTGTTTCCGATAATTCTTTGAACTGAGAAAATCTCGTTGAAAATTCTTTGATTGAAAAATTAATTACCGAATTAAACTCTTCAGTGACTTTGGCTTGGTCTGGTTTTTCATGTAAATCCAAATCTCTGGAGATTTTTTCAAGTTTGGGAAATACTTGTAATTTTTGGTAACAATATCGTTACTGAAAACTTGCAGTTTAGCTTCAAAAGCATGAATGAGATTCTATGATAACAATAATTGTTTTATTTGCGCCTTGAAGCTTCATGTTCAATCTATTGTTAAATATAAATTGTTTCGATTAGGTACCTAAATTCCTTAATTACTGCCGTGCCCAAATTATTTTGTGGCGTGCCATCAATGGCACGCGTGCCAATGGTTCGCCACCCCTGATCTAGCTGTTTGAAACAAAATACACCAAAAGTACTAAAGAAACTACTTTATAAGCTTGAGTGTAAAAGCTTGGATCTCTATGGTGGAGAAGTACGGCTGGTATCTGAAAAACCCCAAAACGACTAAGACAATGAAAATGGACTACTGACCTACGTTATATATACTGTTGGACACGAAAGATTAAGTTGGTGAAAACATATGAGCCGCATGACAGAAGAACGTTGACTTAAGGATTTAAAAGTATGGAAATAGCAGCAAACAGTAAGAAAAAAGCAGATGACACGGTGCAAGCTCATCATTGATACTTCGACACACTGATGGCATAAAGCGGTTATTGCTGTGCTTTTTCAGACAATCAACAGAAACTCCAAAAAAGTAAAAGCAGTCTTTGATGCCATAGGAATCGAGCAATGGAAAAGGTATTATGAAAATCTGCTAACTGACAGCCACCAGAACGAATATATAAGATGTTCTCTGAATGTCATTTTTTGGCAGTGGTCTATTACTATATGTTTTTCGGACTTTTTCCACTGTCTATGGTGTAAATCACTCAACGTTTCGGGAGGTTTGTTCTACTCCCGTCTTCAGGTGTTCCTGGTTAGTCCTGAGAAGGACTGATATTGTACGTTTTTCAACGTAAATTTGTGCCTCCCCCGGGGTTTGAACCCGCAACCGCTGATCGCTGTGATTACTACTCTGCCACTCTAACCACTAGGCCACCAAGCCGGCTATATATTTTAGTTGTAAACTTATATATATCTTACCGCTGTATGAGCAGTAGACTATTTTTGTAATTCTCTGCCCAGTAGTGGCATCCAAATGGGCTTTAGTTCTGCGCTAGCCTGGCTAATTGGTTCTACTGATCTTCGTTCTGAGGCTTGGTATGCGTCATCATGCCTCTTAGAGTTGTTGTGGACTTGAAGGCAGTTCTTTTATTGAATCTGTTTTCGATTCTTTTCAGTTTGTCGGAAACTCCTCGGATGTATGGTATTACGGCCGTGGTTGTTGGCTCTGTTTTCTCATCCCCTGCCGGTGTTGTATTTTTGTCAATCTCTTTTAGCGTTTGGTTTAGACTTCTTTTTGGGTAGCCATTAGCTTGCAGCATTTCTGTGATTATCTCAATTTCCCGTTTAAGGCCTTCTTCCTTCGAGCATATGGTGTTGTCTCGGCTATATAGGCATCTCGCGACGCCACGTTTCACGTTATTGTGGTGGTTAGAATCATAGTGTAGGTATCTTCCCGTATGGGTTGGTTTTTGATATACCTTTGTTTGTACCGTGTCACCAATCTTCTGGACTAGTACGTCTAGGTATGGGAGTTTGCCTTCCGATTCTATTTCCATCGTGAACTTAAGTGATCGGGCTTGATTATTGAGATGTTCCAGGAAGCCGTCCAGTGTTTGAAAGTGAGAAGGTTCCTACCAAAGTTATTCGTGAAAAGAGCCGTAATAAGAAAATGATCGCCAGTTTTTTTGGACATACTGGGCATGTCGCAATTGTGGCGCTTTAATGATCGTAGGTCTGTTAATGCCGAATGGTATACGACAGTTTGTTTGCCTACGGTTATCAAAAGCATTCGTGAAAAGCGCCTGAGAGGAAAGATCATCCTGCACCATGATAACGCTACTGCACACACTGCTGCTCGAACAATTGAATTTTTGACCCAGCAAAACATTGAGAAAATGGGTCATCCGGCATACAGTCCCGACTTGGAACCTAATGACTTTTTTTTGTTTCCTCAGGTTAAAGATAAGTTGCGTGGAATGCGATTTACATCGCCCGATAAAGCTATCGAAGCCTTTCAATACGAAGTAAATAACATGCTTTCGGATATGTGGAAAGTGTTTTGAAAATTGGTTCATTCGTATGCAAAAATGTATTAACTGTGACGGAGAATAATTTGAGAAGCTATAATAAAGTTCTTTTGAAAAAACAAGGTCTTTTTGTGTGTTAGGCTCAAAAGAAAGAGAACATCCCTCGTACGTACAATTTGCCACCTTGTTTAAGGGTAAAATTGACAACATGATATGTGAGCTCTGTTCTTTTGAGAAAGATAAAAAAACGTGTTTAATACAATCGTTGAAAGATATGTGTTTCAAAATTGGGTAGTTAATAAACGATCGGCATGCCAACGGAGATGAACTATTGGCAAAGCAATTGCGACATTACTAGTTGAACCGCTTGAGAAACGACGTATACGAGACACTATGGAACTTGATCACATCCTAACATACACTTTAGAAAAAAAATTGCTTAGAGCACTTGTAGAGAACCGGGGTGGGTAGATTACCAAAACATTTTTTAGAATGAGTATCTCCGGAAAGGAAAAGGAGAGGCGGATCACAACGCAGATAGAATGAAAGAACTCAACCAACTATTTTAAGTAAACCTAGTAGGAGATCGGTATGATACGCGAACAAAAATCTTACGGGAATATAGAAGCAAAATTATATGATCAAAGCGCACGCAATCGATTAAGCGAATTGTAAAAACCCTAATTGAAATAAACTCGAAAAAGAGCGATTTCATCACACTATACATGTATAACATTTAGCCCAGGTATATTAGTAAAATTATAAGAGAAACGTAAAAAAATTTAGTTCTCAGTTTTGGCGCAAATGTTTCTTGCGTGTTTATTAGAAATAATTAGGATATAGTACCTTACATTTTAATATGACAGAAAAATGCTATTACAAAAAGGTTTTAGAATGCAAAAATTTAAAAATTATGGTCTATATTTGTGAAACTGTATATATGAGATGAAGCACGTTTGCAATTCCTTCTAATAAACACGGTTTCATAAAAGCCATTAGATATATTTCTGAAAATGTAAATGAGCCCGTAATTTGAGATTGTGAACAACTTTTCTTAATGAAGATTTTCCATGTTCAAAATAGAAGAGGTATTTTATCAGAACAAAAAATGTTTTTTAACTATTGCCAAGGTCTCTTTAATACGACGTCGGCACCCCTGAAGCGGTGACTTTACAAGGGTCGCTCCATGAGTACTAAGGAACATTTGTGCTAAAAATGAGAAGTACATTATTTTTTTGAGGTAGATAGCGATTATACCTGAGCTAGTAACACAACTAAGCATACACGAGTGGATACGAACATGGAGAAAGTACAAACATCAAGTTCTTCGTATAATCGCCGGATGACGCACGTATATCGGTAAAATTGTAAACTTATCCCTCTACTAGTCTTTAAAAATAAAACGGTAGAGTGTAAGATCAGAGAGCATAATAACATTTGGTAAATAGCAAATAGTTGTTCATCAACAATAAAGTTACAGTTAAGTTAAATTGGTAAATAACTGTTAGATGTTTACTGCATATATATTTTAAGGTCTATGATGACTGAGTTTCATCATTCCGAGATTCAATAAGCAATGTGTTTCACTCGTTATGGCACGCGTCAGATGCAATGCCAGGTGCGCGAAAAGCTGGAACAATTTAAAGACCTGACCTTGATAGCTGCGACAAGTGCTGTAAAATGCAAAAAAACCAGCTGGGACGGGTTGGCAATTCCAAGCGTTTCGGTGTTTTTCAGTCTCAAATATGCACGACTAGAATAGCAAGATCAACCCATTTCACATATTCACGATGTTTCAAACTATTTTCCAACGGCAATCCTTTTAAGGTGCCTAAATGGTTCTGAGTATAATGTCCGTATTTTGCAAATGCTTCACAATTAATTTTTTTAAATTAGTGTTGTCATTTGGCGTCAATCAGCTTTCTTTGACCAACTCTAGTTATTACAAACACAAATATTTTAACTTATGAAGATTTGTCGATATTGCAGGTTTCGATTTCCGCTTATTACTAGCTTATCAAGTATTCTTGTGATCAATCTGTATGTGGAGATTTGTAGTAGAGTATGGTTAGTTATAATACGTCTACTAAACAAAAAAATGGCATAGTATCAAGGTTTGTAATTTTAAACTTCTGTTTCGCAAATTGATGGCAGAAAATAATAAGTTTACCTACAGGGAACAGTATTCCCCCAGCCTCGATTAACGAAAACCAAACGATCAGATGGGCGAGCTCTTGAAAGCGCGCAATTAAGTTAAAATTTCGCGTTTACGTCTTCTTCTACCCGCTGCTAAGTGGTTTAATTGGAAAAAGTGTTCGCTGGAAGGCGAATAGCAGGTATATAAATAAGGAGCAGCGGACGAGGGCCTATCCGCCCTTGATGCGAGCGGCTAAAATCAGCCTCTGCTGTCTTGCTTAGTGCCTCGCATTAAACAGGATAACACCGGAACATCCGCTCCGGGAATACGCGTAACCAGCAGACATTAAACCCGAGTGTAATGCTGGCTCACCGGTATTATTACTTAATTTGTTCTGGGTTTATAGCTAAACGCCATATTTATAGGCGGCTGCAGTGTACGCCTATGAAGATAAAATAGGGCCACTTTAAGCGGCAGTAAACACTCCGAATCCTAATCACGAGACGTCATCGCCGTAAAGCTAAGCTCGCCGAATATCTATAAAAAACTTCGCCGAATTCCTGCGATTAGTTTCGGAACTCCAATATAAATATGTAGTTTCGAAGTTTGTTATTTTTATGATGGGCACTTTTCCGAACTTATCGCCACCTTTGTTATGTTGACAGAAATAATGCCAACTTTTAGATTGCCAAATGCACCCTGAAAGCTGTTTCCGCGAGATATTTTGATCACGAGATAACTGAGTTTGATGGCGCTAGTGTTTATTTAATCCGGCTAAAAATTCTTTCAAACTTGGTTATTACGTGCGTATGAAGCAGTTTTAATTAATATATCCAAGTTGAGCTATTTTCATATCTAAACAATTAGCTAACGACATGCTTATTGCATTTTCAGAAACCCTTCCTCCTCTTGACTCCACCACAGAGTGTGACTGTATGAAGTGTCTCGAGGTTTCCTCGAGTAGAGGGATAACTTAAGTAATTGAATTTACGAAGGATGCATTTTTTTAAATATCACAGTGGGAGACGAATAGTGGCCTGTTTATATGGTATTGAGGTTAGAACTCATGAACTTCAAGATAAAATACTGGCGCTTCCACAAATCAGTAATCAATTCAAAATTCATAAACTCTACAATTGTACCTTATTCGTAAACAGCTTTATCTTATTTTACGTCCTCTTCTTTTTTATTTTTTGGAATCTATGGAAACTTGTGTTAGTACATTATTGGAATTGGGATATATAAAAAAAAACCTTGTCATTCCATTTGGTATTGTTACTTTTGTTGGCTGTCAGATATCTTTTGTGTTTTAATCTACACCTGAAATATTTTCCAAATAATCTATTTGCCTTTCTGTTGGCTTTTCCGTATGTGCTCACTAAGCTACAAATGGGAAAACCGCAGCAGCTAATCTGGAATTTACAGATTTTGAAGCAAAATAAATCATATGTGCCGACAGCTATCATTAACTGTCCGTGATTGGCAGCCATTATTTGTTTAGAAAAGTGGTCACAACATGATGAAATCAATAAATGGACGTAGATCTTTACACACGCCACTCTTAATAGAACAAAGCTCACAAAGAAAAATGAGAAAACAGTAAACAGCCAATGTTTTAGTGTTTGTCCGCATTTTGCGATCCAGGTAGAGAACTTTATAAATACCGAGAAATATATCTAGCCGGCGCTACTGACCGCTGTGTGTCAGGCTAACTGTCAAAGAGACGGGAACCCCTTTACCTACGTAATGGACCCGTCCGGCACAAAATGGTGTCTTCGCATTTGAATCTTACTCTATTAAGTAAGTAATGGGTGAACCCAAGATTACGGTGTTACCATTTAATTTTCGTTGCTGTGTATATATATTTTTTAATTTTACTGTACGGGGTTCTATGAAAGTCTACACCAGGGCTGTCCAACATGTGGCCCGCGGGCCGCATGCGGCCCGTCATGATATTTTTGCGGCCCGCGGATCGAATTCCCCCTTGCGTCCACCAGTCCTGATCCTGTTCTCTCCTTTTCTACCTGGGCCCTCCGGTCTTACACGCTCAACTGTCTAACGGAGTAGACCTCCAACCCTTACCAGACCAGGCTTCACGGGAGATGACGTGTTGTACTGTCAGCCCGAGAAGTTCAAATTTTCCGCTAGAATTCGATTTTACCTTGATTGTTGAACTTTCTTGGAAAATCGAATCACCGACGCTTTAACCCTGTCTTAACACGCTGTACTGTTTTGCAGGGCTAACTGCTTAACAGCCATTTCCGACCGCCTAATTTGTAAATGCAAATCCCGGCGCCCCGAGAGGTGAAATGTAGGAATAGCAGCCTCTACCCCGTTTGTGAGTCCTGTAGCCGCCCCTCATAAACTCACCTGCAGGGCCTCTTTTTGGTTATTAAAAGGCGAATTCCTGGACTTCCACGTTCGATTCCGCAGCCCGCAAATTCCCTATCGGGGGAATGTCAACATCATTTTCCGGCTCAAGGCGAAAAAAAATCATCTGCAGGATTTGACACCGCGTTCGGACTACCAATAGGGACCCGCAACACTCGCCGGTGCATTGGGTTGCAGCTCGACCCACGAAACCAGACACCGTTGCAGAAGAACATCTTAATTTTACATAATGTACAACTCAGTTAAAAACATTATATTTGTTTTGGTAATTATCTGGTGTTTTACCTAATCGAATATATATTTGAGTGAACGTATTTCTCCGATTTGATCTTAACCCGAGGAGTAAAAAGGGGGTGAAACGTCATATCTCTATACGTAAATTTACATTAATTGATGTAATTTTTTCCTTTTGTCGGTATCTCAAGAACAGAAAGGAATTAACCTAAAGGGAATATGAATTTTTTGTTTAGAATCACTTTTAGAACATGTAATGTAACCTAAGCTTCTTGAATAAATAAAAATTAGTATTGAAATATACACGTTTTATATTTATTACAAATGACGCACAAAGTCGCATACGACACATTTTATAATGCGGCCCTCATAACCTTAAATTTTTTACAGTGGCCCTTGAACCCCTTGAAGTTGGACAGCCCTGGTCTACACAATAATTTTAACTAGTGATAGACCTTACCGAACTAAACAATATTTCTATTTCTAATGTTTTAAATGGTATACTTTTTCAATTATTTATCCTTCATACATTTGACGTGCCATTCAGGAAGCAAATGTAAGTTAAACGTGAAAATGATTATGTAATTTTGCAATTGTTAAACAGCTTTTGTCTTGCGTAAGACGTGTGTATAGGATTATCGGTTCAGATATATGCACACGCAGTAACGTACCTACCTCAATTAATAAAGTCTATTAAAAGTGTTATCGGTATGTATGCAGTTTTTGTTGGTTTGCAATTCATAAATATGATTTTTGTGTTTTGTGCCATTAAATTAAAATACTATTTTTTACGACAGACTAGAAAATATGCGGTTTCTGGAGAATTTTTTCGCCAGAAAGTAACGCTTTGCCGGTCAAGATCGGAAAGTGGGCGTCAGGGATCGGTAAAAGCTTTTGCCGGTCCCTGATGCCTTCATTACTATGGAATCAAGTGTGTGTTATTGTTTCGATAAGTCAAATAATAGATACTAATGTCATAATTTTTTTGAGTTTTTGAAAGTTTGAAAGTATAAACTTGGATGTCGTAAGAAAAATATTGTACGATACACGACCGGAAAGTGTTTTGCAGGTCTCTCCAAGCTTCCAGGACTCGCCTGCGGCTCGCCCTGCAATCTGCTTGGTTTGACCTGCAAAACACTACTTTCCGGTCTCGTAACGTAAATTACTATTTCATAGATTGTACAGTAAAACATTTTTTTACATTTTAACTTAGTTCTGAGGGTGGTTTCGAAAATATGTATAAATAGAAACATTCAATTTGACAAGATCTCGGTGTGGTTGATTAGGAGCATCTTAACGGAACGAGTTCTGCTGCAATCAACGAGTTTCGTTAAGTGCCATAAGCAAACGTGTATTGTTGAGTATTTTATCTTCATCAATAAATTCCGGTTTCATTTATTTCGTGTTGTGTAAAAAAGAGTGCGGTATTAAAGCCCTTAACGATACCAAAATAGATTTGGTAAGTAGTCTATAACACCACCGATGACGATACAACTTATTACGTCGACATCCATACTACCCTGCATACAGGGTGTTTCAAAAGCCTAGTGAGAAATTGAACGTTGTAACGCTGCTTGTTTGGTCTTACAGTGATTCGCACCCACCGTTACAAATCATGTTGAAATAAGACGTCTCTCACGCCGTAATATTTAGTATCTATTTGCCCTGTTGGTTACCCGTTCGCTCAGAAGCGAATTCTTCCTTTTCTTATTCTTTTCCAATGTTACGGATCATCAACGCCATACAGTTTCGATAGCTGACACCAACGCAGCTTAGGATCTGAAATTAAATACTCCGCAGCTCCCTGACAGTAAAAGCCAATCGCTTTGCAATAGGTGTAATACACAGATATATCGGCTTTAAACACATACAAATAAACAAAAAATAATTAAAAGCGCATATAAAATACATGGTTATTGATGACCTAAACCGATCAAACTAATACTAATACAACAACAGGCGATACAGCAACAGCATATTTCTACTTCTGATCGACAGTTAATGTGAAATGCATGTATAAGGGTAGCTGACACACATTTATAATTACACACTATAAAAATGGAATAAAGCAAATTGTCTTATGCCCGAATATCAAATCAGACTGTCCCTGTATTAAAATAAGATGCACTCAGGAATCTTGCAGGCTCGCGTGATGTAATCAACAGCGCCACGATAATTGGTTGCCTGACGTCACAAAGTGTCTCGATTCCTGCAACCGCACCCAAAAAAGTTTCGCCGCGCTGGGACGCAAATTCACCAATGTGATGTAATTCGTTAAGTACTCCGAAATTTATATGTAATTTTCACAAAGCCTTACAACCGGCATACAGGTCCACAACGTAATTTTACAGCCGTGGTAGACTTCTTCATGCAACTGGAAGTCGAAAACTGCTCTCTGGTGTTGAAAGGTTCTCACTGATGATGCGCTGGTACCTCTTGGGATTGCAAAATTTTACTGAGATCTACTTGTAAGTAAGGTTTCCAACATCTGCAGTCGAGGCATCATTTCAACATTTCGTAATAAAATGCACTTTGTTCTTTACCAAGATTAAGGGCACGCGGAAATACCTGTGCCGTTTGACACTCTAAAAGCAAATGTATCATTTACCCGTTCACCTCTTTCTTGTCGTTTTCTTTCTCTCACATTTGTAAGAATCGCACTTTTAATCCCGTCAATTGCACTGATAGCGACCGTGCTTCAGTGCCATTAAGGACCAAGGTGTTTACCTGGACACTTGTCTGATATGGAATTTTCCCATCTATAATAAATATTGAATGCATCTTGATCGAGACTAATACAATTAGTTCTATCTCATAGAAGATCGGAAAACACCATGTTTGGGTCTAAACTACCGTTATGGCAGTCACGGCGCTGGCATGACGTTATAAAGAGCCTCCAGTTGGCTCGTGACACACTCAACGTGAGGGTAGGAGTTCACCAAATCTTGGTAGTGCGGCAATGCTATATAGCTGATCCAAACACATCGGTGGTACCTGTTTGAGTTGTCTGGTCGACACTATAAAAGTCAGCAAGAACACGAGAAGATCAGCTGTTCGCTTGTGGGTGGTACTGTAGTAGTTGCTAAATAAGCGGCACTTATTTGCCGCGATGAAAAGATGCTGGGCTACTCGCTCATACGAAGCACAGTTGCAAATATTCGGTGTGCAGATCAATGGTAATAAAACAATGAAGATGGCCTATGGAAGAGACATTAGCGACAAGCAGGGAGGCGCAATTAATCGCGACTGCCAAACCAATCCTACGTTAAGCCACAAATAAAAACATAAACGAACAGTTAGCGATAACAAATCATGCGGGCGGCGCCCTTGAATTCAACTTGACTTTAAGTCGCACAACGGCGTACGACACTTCACGGGTCGTTTGGGTTGAAACTATTACACACAATTCAGTGTTACGTGTGGTAATCTGTAGCTCTTAACAGGCTGCCTGCATGTATCGGATGGCCAATTAAGAAGGGCACTCGGCCCTATCTCGAAAAGTAATTCTGGTAAAGACTTGAAGTAAAAAATATTATGACTAAATATGCCAAAAGAAAACGATGGAAATAATTTTTAAGTTTCTAGAATGGCCGCCAGGGGGCGTAATCGCATTCTTGAATTTTAAATATCGTTTTTTAAGAAATATTCTTATATTACAGATAGCTAAAATAGACATCGTTTTAAAGCTGAGATAAATTCGATTCTTTTTCGTTAAATTATTTTTGCTCTATCTCTTAAGGGAAAGTGGTGGGGGGTGTCCGAACATTTTCGGAAAGAAATATTAATAACTTCAAAATGGCTGAACGGATTGTGTCAAACTTGGAGTCGTTGAAAAGGGCTTTTTTAGGCTATCAACGCTTGTGCGGATTGATTTAGATTGCTTGTCTCGCCGCTAGAGGGCGTTTTTCGAGAACACTACAAATGAAATTGATTTTCTCAAAAAAAATTGCAACGATATCACTTTTATTGCAACAGAAGATAGCCAAATAAGGGCCTAATACGCTAGTGAAAACCGCATTTCGATATTTTTTTCCGAACCTAAAATATCAGTAAAAGAAATTAAAACTCGAAATAATGTATCTTTGGGAATATTTTCAGTATACCTGCCATTATTAAATTTTAGTTATCGTTCTTTTAGCAAAATATATATAAATTTACTGTAAAAATACCCACATTGTATTTAAAATGTCTATAATAATTAATACTCATTCAATATGATTGAATATTGCCCTTCTGTCCACACGAAATTCGAAATTTTTAAAATCCAAGTGTGCTTTGGAAAACACGATAGCAAAAATTATATTGGTGGTATTTAAGTGTCAATCATATTAAGATTACAGCTATTTATAGTGCATTTTGGTGGCCTTATTTGTAAAAAATGCCTTTTCCACCTGCAGAAGTGTTTGATATGTTTCGTGTTTATTTTCAAAACAATGAAAACGCAACTGTTTCTGTTAGAATCTATGCGATGGAGTATCCTGATAGGCGCCATCTAACTGTCAAAGTTTTTCGTGTGGACAGAAAGGCAATATTCAATCATATTGAATGAGTATTAATTATTAAATTGACATTTTAAATATAATGTTGGTATTTTAACAGTAAATTTATATATATTTTGCTAAAAGAACAATAATTAGGATTTAATAACGGCAGGTATACTGGAAATATTGCCAAAGATGCGACATTAATTCGAGTTTTAATTTCTTTTACTGATATTTTAGGTTAGGAAAGAAATATCGAAATGCGGTTTTCACTAGCGTGTTAGACCCTTGTTTGGCTATCTTTTGTTGCAATAAAAGTGATATCGTTGCATTTAATTTTTTTGAGAAAATCCATTTCATTTGTAGTGTTGTCGCAAAACGCTCTCTAGCGGCGACACAAGCAATCTAAATCAATCCGCTCAAGGCACCGTTGATAGTCTAAGAAAAGCCCTTTTCAACTACTCCAAGTTTGACAAAATCCGTTCAGCCATTTTGCAGTTATTGACATTTCTTTCCGAAAATGTTCGGACACCCTTTCGACTTTCCCTTATGAGATACAGCATAAATCATTTAACAGTAAAGAATCGAATTCATCTCAGATTTAAAACGGTGTCCATTTTAGCTATCTGTAATATAAGAATATTTCTCAAAAAATGAGATTTAAAATTCAAGAATGCGATTACACCCCCTGGCGGCCATTCTAGAAAGTTAAAAATAATTTCCAGCATTTTCTTTTGGCCGCTTTAGTCACAATATTTTTTACTCCAAGTTTTTACGACAATTACTTTTCGAGATAGGGCCGAGTGCCCTTCTTAATTGGCCACCCGGTACATAAACACGGGCAGATACGAACCTTGTGACGTTTGCATGGGCAGCATTCCTAGACGGCATGTGACCAAATGATTTGAAGAGGTCACTGAGTCGAAATGGCTGCACAATTAGAAGGTGGAACTCTATCGACAGTTGGTAAAGAGCCACTCGGGATCTAAGTTGTATTTCAGTGGTTTTTAGGAAGAGTAGGACGTGCTCTTGGAGGAGTACAAATTATGCCCATATTTAGACAAGTGTACAAATAAAGCGAGGAAATCCAAAAATCCAGTTATCTTATTTAAACTGGAATTCTGGATTTACTCAATCACTGAAACGTCTCGCGCAAATTGATGCACTATCAGAACAAAATGCACTTTTAGCGTCCCTAAACTAAACCTTAATAGATACAGATACCTACTCGTTCGAGTAGTAACAGGAAGTTAATTGTTAGTATCTGCAATTGAGGCATCCCGTCGCCTCTCGAGTTTCGTACTGTCGGTAAAAGGCTTGTTTACCTTTTCAAAAAGTTGCTAGATTCGCCAACCAGTCTTTGGCTTGTGACGCGGAGAAACCACGAATGTCAAAACACGACGGTTTTGTACGGACCGCATGCACTCTGTAGCGGTGGAATAACACATTATTCGAAACCACTGACAAGGTTCTTCCTACGATACAAAGTTCCTAGAAAGCGGGGGTAACTTACTGGAGGATGGAAATAGTGGTGTTAGCGATATTATTCACGGAATTTGCGGAATACTTAACAACCATTATAATAGCAGTGCGGTATACAACTTTACAAAGTACTCTTGAGACCAATTCTCGCCAGTATGGTGTAAGATCTCAATAACCAACATCAAGAATACACAGACTGTTCAAAATAAAATACTTGGATTTGTGATTAGCTCACCCTGGTATGTGAATTAGGATTAATTCAAATAGAAGAGGGTATTTCCAAGTTAATATAAACTTTTTTTAACCTGACATCACGTTGTTCTCCACCAATTAGACCAGAAAATATTCAGACAAGCATGAAGAGAGTTCTACTGCAAGACGTGTGTTCGGAAGACGTCAACTAATCGTCCTCCATTAACATGCACACTAAGAAAATAACCTTAACTAATACCTCTTCTACCTCCGAGAAGCCAAGTACCATTCAGAATACCAATACATATGATCGAATTTACTTTAACTCAGCCATATATAATATTCTTGTTGGTTTGCATGGTTTTATAGGAAACCATATTAAAGCCCATATGAATCTATGGCATTCAGCCATGGGGTTGCGCAGAAAAATTTCATACCAAATCTCTACAGAGACGTCAACCCACAATTCTTCGCACAATGGCTGAGGCCTCATAATACATTAGAAACGTAACACTCTACAACAATTTAGGGATCCCATATGTAACTAAACAAATCCAGAAACTTGCAAGCGCATACAACAACAAAGTAGTAGGATACGGAAACAACATCGCACAGCAGCTCTGCAATCAACCAACTGTGATTAGAAGGCTGAACCGACAATGACTACATGCCACCTAAATAATATGTCAGGACTAAAATCAAAATAGAATAGAAAATGCCGATAGTTAGATCCCTATCATGCCAATTACAACCTCAGAAAACGTAGTTAGTGCTTCGTGCATTGAATATATGTTTAAAAAATAATTTCCATTAAAGTTGAACGAATGAAGGAAATGTTAAAATAAATGTATGTATAAGAGAATGATTCAAAACTTTATTTATCTTACTTCCAAAGCAAGTAATTGTATTTAAGCTTCTGATCGTTGCTTGAAATTGTAAACTATAACTAAGAATGAGAGTACACAACAACGTATTTATTTACCTAAAAATGGGGTGCTAATAGCTACAGCTACAAACTTCGAGTTTTACGATCTCCTTTATAAAATATCACAGTTTCTGCTTAGTCTCAATATTTTTGAGGGCTTACTGCTACCGCGCACAGCCGCCGGGACCTGCACTTTGTAAAAGTTTATTAGTGGAGTTCTAATAACGAAATGTAAGTTATCGCCTAACGAGTTGGGCTGCTACATCTGGCAGCGAGAGAATGATCCAGAAAATTGAAACGGGTGCGTTCCATAACTTCACTTTCAGGGGACGTTTGCCGTGAAGGCCGTCCATTTAGCAGAGCGTTTCCTGCGAAAGAACATTTTGTAGTTAAGTCCAGATAATGAAGAATCGATCGACCTTTGCGCGGAAGGTTAGCAGCGGACGAGGCCGTATAATTTTAATCAGGTTATAATTGACACGGGAAAGTCAAGCCGGCTTCAAAGATATTAAGGGAAAGGGTGTCGCGAAAACATGCCCGGTGATTAAAACTGGAAGTAAAAGTTTCTCAATTATACATTGTCTTGTAAGTAAATCTAGAACAAAGTTAATCTTTCAAATGACCTTAATTAAAATGCAAGAAAAATAACAGAACTGCTCTATATCTCCTTTTAGCTGAAGAAATTTTCATATTTTACTTATATCATCCGTAAAACGATGTCTAGCATTATTAAAGGTGTTAAATCACGTAGCCTTAGGAATTGTAATCTATTATTCAGCACTTAGTGCTTTAATTATAAACTTTTAAAAAAGTGCAAGGTATTTCTGTTCAAAGAAAATTAATAGAAACACTATCAATTTTGTTATCTGTTGACAAAGAGATTATTAATTTTTTTGTTTGTTAGTTGAGAAGCAACTAACTCGTTTCGTGAACCAACATTTACACCTCCCACAGCATAATCTATAGTTCTGCCTCTAATTTTAACCTAGTTTAACCAAGAAACCATCAAAGGAGGAAACGATCTAGGTACTCCCACAAGTTTAGTTTTGCTTCGCTACATCGCAACATAGGCCCGTGGGTCTTTGCTCAGCTGTTGCGTTGGCGTTTTACTGTCATTCTAGCTAAGCAAACCTTTGTAAACCTACCTTAATTTATTCGGATAATTAATGTTGAGCAAAACAAGTACAGTTAGAATTAGACACGGTCTCAGGAATGATGTTATCCCCGTAATTTAGGACTAGGAGCTACCCGTGTATAAATGGAAATGTCATAACGGGACCTACGTAGTAATAACACCGAGTCAGTGTCGTGATATAATTGGAAGCAGCTAAAACCGTGCGGTTTAAAAAGGTAAGATGCATTTAAAAATACTTATCAAGTGGTTAATCTCAGAGAGCAATCTTAAAGATCTATATTGCTTTTTTTAAAGACAAAATATGATGTTGATTATACTAAAATAGTAACGAATCCGTATCACCATAAAAGATACATACCTGAGGAATATAGCTAATATTAAAGTTATATCTACCTAAATTAAGAACATTGTAAACTTTCAAATCGTTTAAATATAGCATTTAGTCAGTTAACAGGTGCTGCAGACTGCGGAATAAAGCAGCTCTTGCTCTAAGTTACAACTCATCTCTACACTCTTTTATACAATTCTGTCGTCGCAGTCAGTTGAGTAAAATTCAGGGATTGTCTGCCACGACAATGGAGTTATGTTTTCACTCCGAAAAGCAAAGCTTTTGTACTTAATGTTAATCGACCGTTTACAATTACAAAATTAAGGTAGAATTAAGTCGATTCAGACCGGGTCTTTTTGTAATAATGTATTGCGGAGGTTGGGTGTTTGAATGGAAAGTGTTGGATCTTATCAATCACCTGGACCTATGACGTTTTTAAAACTCGTATCGGCCTTTACTGTCATATTTTAACTAAAATGTCAACCGAACTTTTACTACAGAAACGTGAATGCAATTAAAAGAACATCTATGGAAGTTGAATTCAAATGATATACCACAAGATGATGTATTTAGTAACATGCGGCACATGTTGCAGAATAAACAAAATTTTACTGTGAATTCTGGGCTTGCATGAAAAGTATAGTAATGATGTTTAAAGTTTTGATTTTGCCTGATTTTTGACCTGTATTGGCTTTTATTCTTTATCGAGCTTGAGAACCTTTTGATGTCTGCTAAATGTAATACTCAACTAATACAATTAGTTATACAGCATCCTCAGGAAGCTTATGTATTGAGTTTAAGTAGGGTCGCCATAAGTCCCATTTTTCGAGATTTTACCGATTTGGAGCTAGTTTGACGCTTTACCGATTTCGAAAAATTTCAGCAAATTCTTGTTCAATGCCTCAAATAGAATTTAGAAGTAGTTGTTTAACAAGAACTGTGTGTATACAGTATCTAGCTATTCGCTATTGTGGAAGCTTAGTTCCAAAAGCTTTTTAAATAGGCGATTAATTATGGGTTTATGCTGATAGCACATTGATCGACATTTAATGTGTGTAAAATTAAAAAGAAATATAAAGTTCCAAGAAATTACCCAGAGAAAAAACTACTGCTACTGCAGCAGAAACAGACGCAAATGTGAATTAAAGTTAGAGGTAGTGTCTAATATTCATATATTAATAACCACAAATAGTTAAATTAGCATTTTTATTAGAGCTGCGTATTAGTGTTGCCTTTAAAGGGTAAAATTCGTTTACAGAAAAAAATCGAAATTTTAATTCGTATGCGTTCTTTGAGATGCCAGGAAACCGAAAAACGATGTTTTCATAAAAAATCTATTTTCAGTTTTTAAAAATATGTCGGTAAACCGTTCTACCATTGAGCATTCAGGGTAAAATATGTTGTGACTGTTCACTGGTATAACAGGTAGGTACATACCACTTTATAATATTGTGGAGTTATTTATTTAGATGCTTGCTAAATGACTGAATAACATATAGCATTTGTTAGTCACGATGAAATATTTTTTTTCGTTGGTGAAATCAAAATTTTCAATTCACGAAAAACCGGTACTTTGATTTCTTGTAAAATATACTATTTTCTACTGTTATTTCTTTCGTCTTACCAACGTACTGTTAGTTTTTGTTATCTAGCAACACGTAAACATACCGAAATCATACATTTTCGGCATGGAAACACGACAAAATATGTATTTTTTTGTAAAAAGAGTGAACACTCTTGCTATAAATAAAAATTTATTGTTTGAAGTAGTCTCCTGGTAAAATTTCTAACAAAGAATTCAACTAAATTGGCATATTTTTTATTTGTATTTTTACGTTTTTCCGTTCGGGCTATTTACAAAATTATACGACGCTTCTTGTATTAAACATTTATTTACAACGATTAATTACGATTATTTACAAACACAAGAATTATCAAGGAAGAACACAAATTACTTAAACTAACGAACTATTGCTAACAACGATACATTTATTTATTTATATTGCACGACTTAAAAGTAATGATTTATATGGTTATATTTATTTGTTATTTATTTCACTAGAGTTATATACACACGGGTTCATTTATATTACGCGCTTCGAGTTTGATGAGAACTGAACTGTTATTCCCGCTCGCGAGTATTTACATCTCACGAATGAGTCATTCTAGAACAATCGAGACTTCGCTCGCTTGTTCCGGCAGGCGCATGACGCATCGTGTAGTAGTCACCAATCCCACTGACTTCACCCCTTGCACTTGGCTCCAGAGTTGCTTCTCGAAGTCTGGGAGGCTGTGAGTCATACGTTTGCAATGGCTCGGCGTTAAGATCGTTACCCTGCCCCCACCTTAGGTCGTTATGTCCCAGAACGAGTTGCGTCGGGTGCCTGTCTCTCGCTCTTGTGGGGGTTTGATGGCGGTATTTGTAGGCGGTGCCCTTCGTGCACATGGACTGCCTGAAGAAGTATCAGTCCACCGTGGGGTCAATGTTTCGCAACGGGCTGTAACAGCACTGCACTGCCGATCGGTAGGCCATCGGGAACAGGTGAATGCACCGGTCCCAGTCACGCTGATGCTCGGAAACCCCCTTGGACAGATGCTTCCCCATGGTTCGGTCCATCCTTTCCACCATGCCGTCCGATTGAGGATGGAGGGCAGTGGTCCGGGTCTTGCGTATCCCCAGTAGCTTGCAGACGTTCTGGAACAGTCCAGACTCGAAATTCCGGCCCTGGTCGGAATGTAACTCCAGGGAGACTCCAAAACGGGTGAAGCACTCCATCACCAGAACATCAGCGACAGTACCGGCCTCTCAATTCGCAAGGGCGTACGTTTCCGGCCACCTGGTGAAGTACCCCATTCACACCAGGATGTATTTATTTCCCGCATCGGTTTCGGGGCATGGTCCGGCGATGTCAATGGCTATCCTCTCGAATGGACCACCGACGTTGTGCTGCCACATCGGAGCTCTACGTCTTCCAACCGGTCCGTTTCCTGTAGCGCAGGCTTCGCACCTCCGGCACCACTCTCGGACGTCATCTTTGCAGCTCGCCCCGTAGAACCTTTCTTAGACCTTCTGCAACGTCTTCTTCAATCCAAAGTGTCCCCCAGAGGAGCTATCATGCAGGTGGGGCAGAACCTCGGCCACTCTACTCCTTGGAACCATCGATCGTGATCTCGTTGCCCTACCGTCCTCATCTTCCAAGATTCTGGTCAGGACGTTGTTGTCCAGCTGCAAAGAGTTCCATTGCGCCCAATAAGTCTTCACCGTTGCGTTGGTGGCGGAGACCTCCTGCCTGGTAGGTCGACGGCCATCTTGCTTCCAGGCTATAACCGCGCCTAAGTCGGGGTCGTTCTCCTGGCTGCTCTGCAACTCGTCTGGCTCCCACGAGTCGTCGACTACAGTGGTACGATTAATGGGTACAGCACGACTCTCCAGTTTCGAACAGTGGCCGCAGTCCGCAGAGCAGAGCCTTCTAGATAACGAATCGGCGTTGCGGTGGGCTGTACCAAGCCGATGATTTATTTCAAAGGCGTACTCTTGTAGACGCTCGATCCACCTAGCCACCTGTCCTTCAGGGTTCTTGAACTGCAGTGGCCTTCTTACAGCAGCATGGTCGGCCCTTCGCAAGACTATTCTGCCAAACTCGAATGATTTATGTTTTACTACATCAGTACGGCCGCTGTGATGATCTCCGCACTCGAAGATGTCTTGGTACCGGGCCACCAGATCTTCGATCTTCTTCCGTTCTTGTTGGCTCATGCCCCTTCCCAGGATTATGTTCCTCTTGACGGTTGCCGTCTGGGAGGCTGTGAGTCAAATGTTTGCAATGGCTCGGCGTTAAGATCATTACAGTATAGTTAGTAGCGAATCTTAAATCACTTACAAAGAAAGCTGCCTTGAACAGGGGTGCAAATAACATACGTTACTCGAATGGAGAAGGTAAAACAGTTTTTGAAATTTGAACTGAATAATATAAACACTTGCGAGTGAAACACTAACGAACAGTTTAAAATTTATGACTACCTCAAAAATATAAGCTAAAATGCGACCAAGCTGGATTTGAACGTAAATATTTTTTAAGTACAACATAGTAGCAAAATCAATTTGATTATGTCTTCAGTAGATATGTTTATAAATACTCGAAACACAAAAATAAACTGTCTAAAACGTACGCTATTACTAAAAAATTGGACATAAATAAAGACTACTTTGGCGACGCAAAGAAAAGGTTTCCAAATATCAAAATATTTTTAAAAATCAGGACAAAATAATTTCTACTACTTATCAATATTATAATCCTTATATATTACACTACAACTGTTATCAGCTGAAAACTTCAAAGTTGCTTCCACAAAATAGTAAGAAACAAAAAAATTCACCAATGCGTGTACACACTTCAAAAGTCGTGACTCAGAATGCAAGCAGGTAATACTGTCATATCAGCTGCACATTTACACCAAGGTTTATTGGAGTAGTTTTGTAACTACAATAATTATAGAAAATGTAAAATTAGACAAAGGACTTGCAATGTCTATAGAACGGAAACAAAACGTTTTAGAGTTGTATTAAGTTTCAAAACAAGTATTATTGACTATAATGTTCAGTGGTATAACTGTCATACCAGAGACCGTTAGTTTCCTTTGAGAATACATAATAGTTTAATGTGTTTTTTTTAATAGTTAGTTTCTAGTATTTGTAAAATTAACTATGAATAAATAAAAAAAAACTTTTAAAAACTCAAGTATTGGGCAACCTTTTCTCCACAAGCATCCCCCCATCGCTCTATTGTCTTAACCTTGTCCAGAAATTGTTATTTTCAAATATCGCAACCCTAAATTTAAGATTGTTCTATATCTAAAAATACTGCGCATTTGTATGGTTAGTGAACTAATGTGACTGCTACCATGTCTATTTCTTGCTTAGACTCAGTTATTTGAATTATATAAAGATTCAGTTTGTTTTACTGGGTGAATGGGTTGTTATATCACGTTGAAGCTCTTTAACACTAGTAGCGAAACAGAAAAATTTTGTAACGGGTAGGTATGTCTTTGTCTTACCTTTTACTATAAAAGCAAAAGATAAATATATTATACTGACATTGATTTAGCTTTTTAAACAATTACAAATGACTACCTGATTATGCTACACGGTGAATTTCGTTTAGTACCTGCAACAGGGCTAAGAAGCCAACTACGGGGATGGGAGGGGCCTTAAACTAGAAGAACAATTATTTGCTTGATAAAGTCAAATGAGTTTGTGGAGGAAAATAGTTTTTTTATTGTTTAACCGCCACTAAGGTGTATTAAATGCCTTTGGTAGAGTGGAAGTTTCCACAATAGAATATCGATGAAAGTGTGCGCGGTGTTCAACTCCGGATTTGGGCCTTCGCTTATTTCTGCAACTTTGGAAATACATAGCTACAAAACACGCAAAACTGCACTGCGCTTTACAAACGGTTTGAATTTTTAAAAGATTCTAAAATTATGATCATACTGCTCATTCGTTTGTGTTTCATCTCCTTGGGCAGTAAGCTCGCAGGTACCATTACAATGAAAATCGATCATGTTAATATTGTCTGAAGGTCTTTTATACTTATCTATTTTGTTGTATAAAACAATCTTCTTGCATCTGCAGAAGTAGCAGCAATATTATTGACAATATTTTGATATCGAGAAAATTTTATTAATGTCTCGCCGAAGCTGATTACATGACGAAGACAATTAATTGCTGAAGTCAGACAGTTCTTCTGCAGCCGCTTACCACGGGATCTCCTTTTTCTACTTTCACAAACACAGTTGTGCATTACATGTGCTTAGTACAAAGATTTAATATCACGTATCTAGTTGGTGGATATGCGATACCTATAGAATCGTATTTCATAGTATTATGAAAAATATGGGCTTAGGTTTTATAAGGTTATTGGCACTTGAATTCTCTATTTTTTCACCTTTCAGTTATGAAAAAAGTGTAATGTTTCATTTTAGTGCTTGTATTTTATTATCCAACTTTGTAAATAATCCACTAGTCATATACGATTTTTACTGAATCTTGAAGTTGAAGGTCAGATGCTTAGTTTGACTAACTACCTGTCTAAAATGGTTTCTTTTGCGATGTATCGACTAATAGTTCTTTTTTGGGTTGATAGACAAATGGTTCTAGGTAAATAGACCGAACTCAATAGACCGAAAGGCAGTTGACCGAACTCAATTGACCGAAAAGCAATAGACCGAAACGTCACTAGACCGAAACAGCAATAGACCGAAAATCACTTGGTCGAAAATATGTTATGGTTAAAGTACACATTCGGTAAATGTGCACATTAAATATCTTGAAAAATTACATTTATTTATTAACAATAGCATCAATAGAAACATTTACTCAAACAGCGTCCCAGACAGACAAGTCTATTAGATAAAGGATGTTATTTGAAATGTTGCTTAGAATTAATAGTAGGTGTCACATATAAGGTCACAGCCACCTGCTCTAAAAAACATTTTCCACTGGTTTTTCTTATTCTTTTACTACCCTGCGAATTACTAAACGCGATACTTCAAAGTTAATTTATTGACGGATACGATAAGAGTGTATCGTCAAAGTTGAGTTTCGGTCACTTAACCTGAAATTTGTGTGGCCCGAAATTGATGCTAAAAATCTCATATTTCTGTCAACAAAGACACGAGTATCTTAAAAAAATTAATAATACGCGATCCAAACATCAATAGCAATTCAAAGCAATTATAATTTTTAATAGAAATGTTATAACAAATATTTCCAAATAACATTATTGCATATTTTGGAAAATAAGGGTACTTTATTCTTGAGCCATTTTCATATTTTCGAACTTCCCCGGTGTACGGAAAGGGATATTTAAATTTTGACAAGTGCATTTGTAGTTTGAGAACAAGCAGGGTTTTTTTATAAAGAGTGATTTTTTTTGAGAAGTCAAAAATAAACTTTTTTCCCCCATTGTAACCCAATCCGTGGACATACTGTATAACAATTTTGTATTTTATAATATATTTCGTCTTTTGTTAGTTACCTTAAAAGATTTGTTGGCGGTAATTGCACTTAAGATGGTAGACATAATCCACATGCACTTTAGATAAAAATCTTCAAATTGAAATAGTTCTACGTATTATCTATAAATCTGCATTCCTGTCGATTTGGGAACAGATAAGCACAATACATGTTCAAATACTGCAGAATACTGCAATGCAGAGATTTTTAAAAATAAAAGGGTAACTTCCAGTTTTTTAAAATTTTGTAAACCTTCTTCTTCCGGTTATTACTTTATTATTATTTTTTCCCGTCGACACTTTTTTCCGCTGCATTTTTTTCCGTCGGCACTTTTTTCCGCGGAACTTTTTTCCGCGGCACTTTTTTCCATCGGCGCTGTTTTCCAGGCACTTTTTTCCGCCACCCCATTTTTTCGTATCTCCTATAGTTATCGAGATTCCCTATGAAAACATCGAAATTGCCTTAACCTGTAACCTTGGAATACAGTTTATGAGATTCGTATGCGTTAGACGGAAATAGACATATGATTTAAAATCTAGTATCCTAGGATTCAGTGTTTTCTGAAAACGAAACACCTCCATTCTGCGGATACTAGATGTTAATCGCATATAATTATTTCTGTCTAATGCATACAAAGCTCATAAGCTGTATTCCAACTCATTTGATTACCTTTGTTCACATTTTCCGCCACCAATCTGTATAAAGCTAACTAGCAATTTAACCAATTCTGTCATTTCAACCCAACTTGCCTTTCGCGAGAGAACATTAGAGGCATTACAATTTAGACGGAAAACTCAATGGGTGGAAATTCAGAATACACATTACAAGACTTAGCAAATTCTTAACATTCGGATACCTACAATACCTAATTATCTTTTCTTTTGCTAAGGGAGCTCAAATTTATTTTCGTGAATAAGCTTGGTCTCTGTCGCAGTCTTCAGGTTAAGGCAATTTCTATGTTTTCATAGGGAATCTCGATAACTATAGGAGATATGGAAAAATTGATTCCCATCCTCGAACTCTTTTTTCGAGCTTAATGGTTTAAACCAAAATGGGCTACCGTCTTTTGTTTTCGAGTTATAAACAAAAATTTAATTTTTCGATTTTTCGTTTTTTGACAATATCTCGCTTATTTATAAAAACAGATAAAAGTAATTTGACGTTCTTCTGGCACCTTTTCGATACAAATGCAGTGGGTAGTCAGTTATTCAAAAAAAGTTTTAAAATTCTAGTTATACCATAAAATTGTATTTTTGTAGATGAAATCCATAGTTGTATGTGGTATCATGAGTAAGAGATTTTTTTCCCATTCCAGTGTTATATATCATAATATACAGATTGGTGGCGGAAAATGTGAACATAAGTAATCAAATGTTTGTGAATACAGTTTATGGACTTTGTATGCGTTAGGCATAAACAGACCTATATGCGATTAACATCTAGTATTCGCAGAATCAAAAGGTTTTGTTTTTAGAAAACACCGAATTCTAGGATACTAGGTTTTAAATCATATATGTCTACTTCTGTCTAACGCATACAAAGCCCATAAACTGTATTCTAACTCAATGGACTGCCTATATTCACACTATCCACCACCAATCTGTATAATATAACATATACCGTCCCTCATAAATTTGTAACACATAGATTTTTTTAATCATTCATTTATCAGAGTGTTTTATTCCTGATACAAGTTCTACATCTTAACAAACTAGCGCTCGCGCATTAAAATGTCTCGATTATTAATCGCTCTCATTAACATACTTGTTTGTTAAATAACTATTAAGAGATATGATATAACAAATACTTCCAATTAACATTTTTGTGTATTTTAAAAACTAAGAGTACCTTTTTTTCAATCATTTTATTTTTTTATTCAAGGAAAATCGGTTCTGAAAGATAATTTTTAAATTTAAATATGATTTTTGTAATTTGCTAGAAATATGTTCCTTAAATCTTAATTTATTATCGATGATAAGTCCTAGATTTTTACAAGAATCTTTAATTTCCAATGACATATCCCTTATTTTAATAGATATGTTATTAACATTGGCATCTCTAGTTTTTGCCCTACCAAATAACATCACATAACATTTACTTGCATTAATTTGAAGATTATGTTTTTCCGAATATTCTATAAGATTTTTAAGATCTAAATCAACTTTAGCATTGACATCATCTACTTTATCGAGATTAAATTTGATTAATAGTTGTGTGTCATCTGCATAAAAATGGTAATCACAAAATCTTAGAGATGTTTTTAAATTGAAGGTATAAATGATATATAACAAAGGCCCTATCGTTAACGATGAGATAGGAATGTTAAAGTTGGTTAAATCCTATTGTCAAAAAATCCTCACAAAGATAGATAAGAATATTAAGCACACTAATAGCTTGTAAGGCACATACCTTACTTAATTGCATTGTGCGCTAAGGATTTTCCATGGTATAAATGCAATTTTTCTTATTTTTTGATTTATTCCAAGTCTACAGCTTGTTAAGGAGTGTTGTAGAAAGTTAATATTGAAAATGGTGTTGCAGTACATAGAGAGTGTAAAGGGCCATCGCAAATTGTTATTAGATGGTCATTTGTACATCAAAGACAAACAAATTGATACGAAGATATACTGGAGGTGTGAACGTCATAAAAAATTCAAGTGTAGTGTTCGTGTTGTATCAGTGGACAACGATATTACACAAAAAAATGGCCAACATAACCATGCAGCTGATGCTGCAGAAATAGAGGCAGCTCAAGTAATGCAAAATGTTAGAGAAGGTGCAAGACGTACCCAGGACGCTCCACACTTCATAGTATCGCAAGCATCTTTAGGATTATCACAGGCAGCGTCAGCAAAACTGCCAAAAGTGGACAACATGAAAAGAACTATACGAAACATTCGAACTAAGCATGATGCTGCTCCAGCTATACCTGGTCATCGAAGAGAACTTGTAATCCCAGATAATTACAAAATTACTAAAAATGGAGCAGATTTTCTATTACTTGATTCTGGACCCGCTGACGATCGAATATTAATTTTTTCCACAAGAACGAACTTGCGGCTATTAGCTCAGTCCATGCATTGGTACGTAGATGGCACGTTTAAAACTGTGCCACATCTATTTTGCCAATTATATACAATCCATGGGTTGCAATATAACAATGCTATACCATTAGTATATGCACTACTGCCAGATAAAACCGAAGAAACCTACACTCGATTGCTTACAAGTTTGAAAGACATTGAACCGACAGTTTCACCAATAAGCATACTTATGGACTTTGAATTAGGGATGATGAATGCAGTGTCTGCAGCATTTCCGCAAACCAGGCAACGGGGATGCTTTTTCCATTTTTCTCAATGTTGTTTCCGCCACATCCAGTCAGAAGGACTTCAGCGTCGATATGAAGCAGAACCTGAATTTGCCCTAACAATGCGATTGTTGCCTGCTCTGGCATTCGTGCCTGCAGCAAATGTAGTAGATATCTTTGAACAGTTGTGCGAAGAAAATGTTATTCCACAAGAAGCTCAAGGTGTGCTAGACTACTTTGAGGATACGTGGATAGGACGCCCTCAACGACGTCACCGTCGCCCGCCGCGTTTTCCTCATGTTATGTGGAATTGTTTTGATGGTGTGAATGAAGATTTACCTAAAACCAACAATTCCGTGGAAGGATGGCATCGAGGCTTTGACCAGCAAGTTTCTTCAAACCATCCAAATATTTGGAAATTTATAGAAGCACTGCAGCGAGAGCAGAGTCTTAACGAACTCAAAATAGAGCAATATGTAAGTGGCGAAGAACCACCCAGAAGCCAGAAAAGGTATCGGGATTGTGCTGACAGAATAAAGCGCCTTGTCAGTAACTTCGATATTCAAGAAAACATCGTCGATTATTTACGTGGGATTGCGCATAATTTTAATTTTTAATATTAGTAGATATGTAATTGGGTAGGATATATTTGTTAAGTATTGTTTGATTTGCTAGAATAAAGTTAAAATAAAATAAAAAACAAAAAAACTTCTAAACACGCCAGTCCTAAGCTTGAATAAAGTGTGAAGAAAAGTTGATGCTATTAATGTTAATAAATGTAACCGTAATATATTTTCGACCAAGTGATTTTCGGTCTATTGCTGCTTCGGTCTAGTGACGTTTCGGTCTATTGCTGCTTCGGTCTAGTGACGTTTCGGTCTATTGCTATTCGGTCAATTGAGTTCGGTCAATTGCTTTCGGCCTATTGAGTTCGGTCTACTCGCCGTGTACCTAGACAAATAGTTCAAATAATCATGCGTCGTTAGCATCACAATTTAATTGAGACCTTGTTTTTTTCAGTTTTGTTTGTTTTTAACGGAATTTGTCTACTGTTTACTATGAAGAATGTATGCGCAATATTTCTTTCTGCCCGACTTACACTTATGAGATAAACTTCTAAAAATGTTTGACGCTTGGCGTCGAAATCCTCGATTTATTTGTAGCTTTGTGGATAGCTCTATGGGTAGGCCGAAGGCTCTCGCTTGTATGCACTTCGCTGCACCTGACGTATCTTTAAAGGCATTTAATAATCAGAGCACCATTAAATAAAGGTATAATAATAGGGTTACACTAAACATATTCCTGCAAATCATTCATAAATTAGCTCAAAATTTAAATTAAAATGCGGTAATTAAGCATTGACTAGTAGTACAATAACTGAAATTTGGACAAGTAGCCACAATTCGATAATCCACCATCAAGTCAATGACTAATTTACACGCACAATTACACCGAGTTGTGCAGTAATATAGAAACTACATGCGGCAGAATACACTAATCCGATCTTAACACGTTTTCAAAGGTAGCTGAGCCCAACTGGAGGTAACGGAACGTTGGTGAACAGTAGCCAATGCATTAAGAAGCGCACAGAAAACTGCAGCCCTAGTATGGACGGCTCCCACAGCTTACCTCGAAGTGATCGGAAGAGGGTAGTCACAACAATCATCCAAGACGATAACTCGGGATGCAGATCCTCGACGATGGAGGGCTTCTAAATGGAAGTTTATGCACAGAACTAGCTGGTCTCGCACGGCCGATGGTGTAAGGTCGCTGGCTGCACGTTGTATGTACGAAGAACTCGCCTAGGAACTAAATTATACTAGACGCGGTAGGCCACAAACTTCACGTTTGTATGTAAAATATATATTATCTCCACGATGAAACCTTTCAGTGATCTCGTAGGCTAAATAAGGATTTTTTATTCACCACAACTTCCAAGTTGGAAAGTGTTCTTTTCCCACGATAACATGTTACTCCGTAATTATTGTAAAATGAACATGATTTTGCTGGGGAAACTCCATAAATAACGTAATCAAAATCTCCCACAAGCAATTACAGCACTATATAAAAGTTAAAGACAATACTTATCCATATTTAATATATGATGTCCAAGTCACAAACTTGCGACTTACTTTCTCTTTGGTGGCTGCCAGGAAAATAAAATATTCTCCAAAAGTGTGTTTCCCAGATGTCTTTCTAACGTACTCCAAAATTTTTAAGATTTCAGAAAGTAGTGTATAAAATCATACAAATACAAATGCATGAATGGTATAATGCGGCTTTTTACTTAGCCTTATACTCTACTGTACCATTAATTTATATTTCCCCGACTTCGCTAGCTCAAACAGACGGAGAGGTATACAACTCTATTAACATCGTCAGTGCGGCTTGGGCAAGCTAATATTGTTTGTAGTTGCTCATTGTCACCTGAAATGATGCATGCAAACACTGCCAGCAATAAAAACCTAACAGTTTACATATAACAATATGTAATCTGTAATAAAAGCACAGATACAAGAGACTACAGGTACATAAACCAACAAGAATGAAGGATGTCCAAACATACAGTGGAGCCGTTAATAATGCTTTAATTATCTACACGCGGCATATGAAAATACACAATCAAAAGGCTGTACGCTGCATACATGAAAGTACCTTAATTAAAGTGCTAATGTTAAACGGTCAACGCGAAGTCAAACAACGAAAATGCGATATGCAATTTAATTCCGCGCACAAATGAACTCGGCGCAGTTGCCTATTTTTGAAATACGCTGGTCGCTGGAAGCACTGCCTCGGCACTTCAATTCAACGGCGCACGCTATATCAGCAAATGACGTACTAGCTTCGTCTGGTTGCCGGGACGCCCCGTAATCTTAGGCACGAAGACAATAGCCCAAAATGTCGCAATAAGATCTCACTCTACGCGGTGGTTCTAAATAGAAACTAACCTGGCTTTCGGGTGCTCCAAAGTGTCTTCGTAATTGTACACGAACGGCGCTTCTGTGGCATCGATATAATAGGTTACGGCTATGAAAAGAGCGGTGGCACCTCGGCGCCGATCCCCAGGTATATACATGCTTTCGTAGGCTGTGTTTCCACTCCGGAAACTCTTGATGTCGGCGGAGATTACTGCAGGCCAACACTTCAACTGCACAGAGCACTTTTGTGTTTTATTAGCGGCTGGCGTCACTTAGACTTGGTGACGACACACGTACGGCCCGCTTGTCTGGTTGCGACTGAATTCCCGCGGGTCTTCACGGCCTGGTTGCAATTATTCATAAATGCCACGTCGTGATCCACTGGCTTGGTCCTAATTATAACTAGAAGTCTTTGAATATGCTGCGTTCGCACATTCCACTGACGTGTGAACTTGCGAGACACTTATATTGCGTAATCGCTTATACAGTGTAACTGCTTATACTGCGACATATAAAGAATACGGTTAAGTTTATTGCTAGCAATGTATAATAAAAATATATGAAATATATGAATACAGGTGGCACGAACTGGCCCGTTTCAATGGTAAACTGTAATGTTAAAAAACATGTCTCAATAGCTCTTACTAAAAATTCCAAATATAACAACTTATTTTATCAAATTCACTTTGTTCATTAACGTACTACAATTACACTTAGGTTTTCGGCTTCCACAATTTGAGTTAACTTCTAATGATTTGGCCTGCTTAAAGAGATGTGGTACCGATACAACATTTATCATACTATAACTAGCTTCAATCCTAATACTAACTGTAGCGTACATAGAGATACATTCAACTTTTTTCTTGGCCCATTTACTTAGCCATTAAATAAACGCTACTTGTTACAGACATTTATAAAGTAAAGTTCAGGGAACTTTATCCCACACGTAGAAATATGGCCTGGGCATATATTTTTAGTATCAGTATGGGAAACGGCAGCTACAATGGCAGATTTTAATATTAAAAGTAATGACTTTGGAGACGGCTGCAGAAAAAATAATTTATTAAGCTTGAGTCGGAAGAATTTTTCCT
The DNA here is from genome assembly GCA_940337035.1 of Agriotes lineatus. Taxonomy (NCBI): domain Eukaryota; kingdom Metazoa; phylum Arthropoda; class Insecta; order Coleoptera; family Elateridae; genus Agriotes; species Agriotes lineatus. The sequence goes on from CALNHX010004566.1 coordinate 32,588, forward strand.
GTATTGTTTTTGACGTTTGATATTTATCATTGAGTAATAAAGTAAATCATTTTTGGATTTAACGCAATGGAAGAAGTGGAGTTCCTGTATTTCTTGATTGCTAGCTCATCGTTCAAAATTACTTTCCTACTTGTTATGCAATAGATTTTTATTTAGAGGTTTGTTCTACCAACAGCAATAGATTTAGGTAGTTTAAAAATTACATCTTGAGGAAGTACTAAGCGGGTTAAATGAAAAATCTTATTTTTTAATCATTTATTAAGTGAAAGTATTCACAACTGCATCATTTCTTCGCACAGTCTACATTGCGTTCCACACAAGTCTTCCAACGTGAAGGTGATTGGAATCCTCTAAAAAACGATCTCTTTTGGTTGCGCGCACTTTTAAATTGTACCTAAACAACTTTCCTCTCAACGCCTCCTTTATTGGTCCAACATGTTGATATCACTGGGGGCAACTTGGTTTTTCGAAAACCGACCAATAGTAGTTTATATATCAAGGGCGCAAGGTAAGCGATTTCAGCCCGCGATGATAGTATGGAGATCAAGAGATGAAATCGCTCTTGCGCCAGATATATATACATAATTTTATCCTCAACCGGAAAGACGTGGTGCGATTTACTTTTATACGTGAAGATTTTCTAACTATTAACATTAAAAATCATAATACCAGGATCTAATAAAAGCAAGGTGCATTTCCGTAGCAACTACGTAAACATGATCAGAAAAATTTACTTTTCCGCCCTCGGGCGAGAATGGTTTACTTTGCGTCCGCACATGCGGGCGTGAATAGGGTACTTTGCGCCCGGTTGAGGATAAAATATGTTGTGTGTAACGAAGTATCGTCTGCTGAAAGAAAAACTGCTTGAAAAATAATAATTGACCAGTAATAAGACTAGCTAAATTAATAAAACGGCCTTTCAAGCATCGTATCAACCGTATATATTAAATGAAATGTTTGTTAACGTAGTAAAAATATTGTGTGGAAGGGGGGGGGGGGTACATAGGCAGTGCACAAAAGAGAATAAAATAAATAAAGATGTGAATTACACCTTATTCTAGATTGTGTTGTTTTGGAAACGCAATATAGAGACTATTTTAATTTGAAGCCTGACTATCTGCGTCTTCTTCATCTTCTTCCTCCCACCTCGAAGTAACTATACATATTTATGTAGCTGTTCTACTGGCACTTGTCTGCCAGTTATAATCCTTTGTGTAGATCCGATTGATTGAAACATATTTTACAAATTTCGAAGACCGAGGCAAATTTACCGAGCGGATTAGACCGATGCAGATCAGAAAGGCAAACGATGACGCTTGCAACTACGGTGAGGACTCGGGCGCCAGGTATTGTTCGAGTATCCTCTACAAGCGCGTCGCACATGTCTGTTTGAAAAGCCCTTAATGGTAGTGGTGTGAAATGGTCGAGATGTTTGGAAGACGCAATGCTGCGGCGGGGATAAAATGGCAGCGATAGCTTTGGGAGTTTACGGAAAAAATTTAAAAGCTATGGGAAAAGCGCGATTGAGAACGGATAAGAAGGGTAGTTTTGTTATTTACTAACATAAAGTACCAAATATGGCCTAAGTTTGAGTTATTCTACATTTCAGGCCTAGCATACTCAGTATTAAATAACTTAAGATGGAAATGTTGATGTTATTATTTAATCCAGTTTGTTATAAAAGGTTCACAGCCGATTTAGCGCCGACTCTCGGTGCAAATTTTTTAATATCAGCTAATCTCCATGTAGTATTTACACTTAAACAGATTTGTCAAACGTTAGTTATGTCAAAGCGAAAACAGTGCTTAAAGGAAAACGTAGTCACTTATCGAAGTTGTTGTTTACAGGGTGCTGGGCGCTAAAGGACGTCTCTGTGACGGTGCCGCAGGCAGTGCAGGTAGGGGACACAGTGGCTCTGCACTGCCGATACAACTTGGAGGGCGAGCCCTTATACACAGTTAAATGGTATAAGGGTCAGAGTGAGTTCTACCGCTACCTCCCCAAGGAGCTGCCAAACACTCAGGTTTTTCCGCTGCCTGGTATAAGCGTCGATGTAAGTAGCGAGATGAGCGATCTCTCGAAACGACACCGTTATCAGCTTAAAACGACGAACAAATATTTCAGCTGAGCAGCTCTAGCCCTAACAAGGTCGTGCTCAGGAACGTCCAGTCTGGCGTCACCGGCAGGTACCGATGCGAGGTCTCCACCGACTCCCCCAATTTCTACACAAACATCGAGACGGGGTACATGTACGTCATTAGTGAGTATGTTTTGGATTTTCTGCTTGCTCGCTGGCGCTCGCATCGCTAGCGACAGAACCAGTTTCAAATGTATTGCATTGCATATTCGTAACTTTCTCTTTAAATTACCGATACAATGAGTGCTCCAGTTCATAAAGTTATTTTTAGATAAATGTAAAAAGTAATTCCTTTTGAACTGATTCCTACGCTCATTATTATTAGACAACGGATCTTAGGAAAATTGCGTATCGGTGCTTATCTGATAAGATTCCCTAAAATATTATATGGATTGTCACGATACAGACTAACAAGATCAACATATATCCTCTTCGAACCAGAACAGAATTGGTGCAAATTTTACCACACATTTTGGATATGTTAAGTCAAAATGATCTAAATAACACATACATGTAAGATTTATTCATAAATTTTTTACATTTTACAAAAAAAGGGCTGTCCAACTAGATGGACATTGGGTCTGTAAGCATACAAAACAGAGCAACCTATGTTTACATAAAATCTAATTGTACTTCTGATGATAGTCTTTGAAACAATTATTGTTCCCTGTAATACACAGAAAAATGTTACAGTTTTCACAGAAAAATTTTGTTTTCTTGGTACAGCCAGAATTCTTGCAGCGAACGGAGTTCTTTAATTCTGAGGCGATGCCCGGAAGATGTTGTATTTTACGTTTCCTCGAAGGAGGAGTAGATTCCTTAGTGGGAGTTAAAATGTTGCCAATAGGATTTTTTCTAGTTCCCACAGACCTAGGTGTTCTTACATCAGTAGACTGACAGTCCTCAGTGCTGCTGAGCCAAAGATTAGAAACTTTAATTTTGAAATGCAACAGTTGCAGGATGTTTTTAGACCTAGTTTTTAATTTAATTTTATCATTTCTGTATAAAATCCAAGAATTAGAAATGCCCAAATAAAAAAAATGAAAAATTGATCGAACAGTCCATTTCCTGCATTTGGCGCTGATTCTGTAGTAACTGATCATTCGATCAATCAAATCAATTCCTCCCATGTACGTATTGTACTTATTGACAATGTCGGGTCTTGGAATCTGCATGTATTTCTTGTCCTTTTTCGACCAACGTTGGCAAACACCTTCTGGACTAACACCATCACACGTAGACATCAAATGGACAGGCTTCATGTCGTACCATTTTACAATAGATATTTTTTTATCTTGTCGGACACTTTGATCGGAGGCTCCACGGTTCATTTTTGCCATCATCTTGTCTGCAGTTAAATGCACAGCTGCAGGAATCCTCGATTTCATAACAGTACCTGTTCCAAACAAGTTGTTTTGTAGTAAGTATTCTAATAGAGGTATTGTTGTAAAATAACGGTCAAAATAGATGCATGTTGCTGGAGGTAATGTTTCTGTTAATCTAACTACGGCAGACGGTCCTACACCCAAGTGCTTCACATTATCATCGAGGAAGGTGTTCTTTCCCTGGTAGAGTTCGAAGTCCAAAACTAACCCTTTGGGAGTAGCGCAAACAAAATTTTTCAAACCTTCCGGGTTAGGTTTGCCCCTAACAAATTGTTTTGCTGAGCAGACCCCTGTAAAAGGGATCATTTGTTCATCGACCGCAACTATGTCTTCTCTCTTCAACTTCAAGCAACCTCTTCGGATTTGTTCTAACATAGGGCGAATTTTCCAAAATTTGTCTTTGTTTCTTTCTTCTGCAGATACGCCTCCATCAACAACTAGTTTTAAATTTGCACGAATAGCAAAAAAGCGGTCTCGAGACATTACATTCGCTATTGTATTTACTCGAGTAGTTTTTGACCAGTACATTTTTATTTGGGGGTATTTCAGGCAAGACATGAGGACTACCATTCCAAAAAAATTTTTCATTTCGCCGGGGCTAATATTGAGTGATACTCCTTTTATTTCAACGCTCCGAGCATTGGTGCATTCGCTAAGTAATTTAAAAAGGTCTTCATCGAAGTACATTTTGAGGTACTTTTCCACATCCCAATGTTCTCGTTCACTAAAATCTTCTTCGACAGCAGGCCGGTTGATGTTTACTGTAAAACTAAATAAAATAAGGTTTAAATTTTTGGGTTTCACAGACTAATAAATAAACGCATTACTTATCGGTTTTATTCCAAGACATTCTTTTGGAATTGCATGGCAGTGAAGACGTGGCATTTCTATCCCTAATTATGCTAAGAGGAATGTTGTCTTCATCAGAATCGGTTTCTATTTCTTCTCCTTCGTTACTTCTGTCTACTTCATCTTTTTCCTCATCTTCGTTTTCATCTAAGTCGTCATCGTCCGCTTCAACCACTCTCAGCTGTAGTGCTTCTTCATCGTACTGCTCGTCTTCGGATTCTGATAAATTTAAATCTGAATCGTTTAGGTCTAGATCCATACACTTCATTAACTGTTCGTCATCTACTCCTGGTCGAAGATATCGTTTGCTTCCAAAAATTGCTTGAAATAGGTAAATTTTATTAGCACCCGGTGGAAAAAATGAAAAAGGAACATAGTTCAAAAACATTGTTACACACAATCAAAGAAAATTAAAATATTATCTGTGAAACTACTTTTATTTAGTGGAATTCAAATAAACCGATTGAATCCTATTGTCCATTTAAATGGAAAGTGAGGTTAAGATTTTAAGCGCAAAAGGCCGTCAGAAAAACCTGACGTCCATTTGAGTGGACACTAACTAAAAGTTACTGAAACACGTATTTTATGCATTGTGGCTTAGAAATTATTTGAAAATGATAAACTAGTATACATTGGGAAATCATTTCACCTGTTAATTCTAAAAGAACACTAAATAAATATATTTTACTTACCATCATAACCTGAACGCTTAGAAGTTGACATTTCGAACACAATAAACAGCTGATCTAAATTTAACCTTCAGCTGTAGTTCACTAAACTGCACTGAGATGGCACCACTGTGTGTCCATTTGAATGAAAAATCAGGATTCACCCATACATTTTACAACTTTACATTTGTATAAGCTTAAAACTACATGTCCATTTAAATGGACGCTGGGTCTAAAGAGGATATGTAGGGGTTGGCTAAAAAGTATGGAGCATATATCTTAGCAAATATCCATTTTATGGAAAATACGTCAAATAGAAGTTGTTTAGTATTTAGTGATTTAGGTAATAATTAATTATACTTTTTTAAACAAAGAACTATGAATACTACTTTTTTTATTAACAATAATCTCTTATATTATTTTGCTTCCTTGATAATGCAAAACTTAGATGCTTCTATTTAATTAAGCACAATGCTTGCAAGTTTATTTAATGGATGATGTACCTAGCTCTAGTTGAACCTTTACTGAATTATGGGATTTCTATCTGGGGGGGAATTTACAACACAACTCTCAATCCGCTGACTGTAATTCAAAAATATTTCATTAGATGTGTAGCGAGGGTACTGACCCACTGACCCACACAGCGCCACTTTTTATCGACCTACATTTATTAAATTTAAAAAGTTTATATTGCACCACAGTGTGTAAAATATTGTTCTTTAAGAGTAATTTTTTTCAGTTTCAAACATACTCCAGTTCGCGATCAAAACTGGAAATTTATAAAGTTCCATTCTTTTACAAAACATACTCGCAGAGATCTTTTAGCTACTTGACGACATTTATAATAACATTCCAAGCGAAGTAAAACAAAGTAGACCTTATATGTTTACAAAAAAAATTTAAAAGTACCTATTTCATAAACCACCCTGAAATATCAGAACATCTGCTCAGGAGAAATCAGTAATGTTTTATTTTTCAATGTGAATTATAATTAATTTATGTAACTAGAGTAGATATGGTTCATGTTTATGAGAGATGTTTATTGATTGACGAAAGATAATAAAAAAAAATCTTTTTTATTCAATTTATTACCTTACGGGTTACAAAGCAAAAATACAATGTTTTATGCACGAAGTCTGCGATGCAACTGAACTAGTGATAACAATTACGTGGGACATCCGTAAGACAAGATAAACTCATTATCAGCGTTCTCACATGTGTCGACAGATAATGCGTTTATGCAAGCATGTAATTAATACGTAACATATGCATGTTTTTTGTTTGCATTTCGTGTCATGTCATTTGCTTAATTTTAATTATATTACATTAATAAAATAGTAAGTGTAGATAAGATTTGCGCTTGATCTAGCCAATAATATCACTGTAAATTACAAAACACCGATTCTACGCACAGCTTTGGGCTATGTAGAACGGTTTATTTATTTAAAAAAAAGTGAAGTGAATATTAAGTATTAATCAACATTCTTCGAACGTGCCTCTTAGAGATGTCAACATAAATAGTTGAACTTAAAGTGAAAAGCAGATTCATTTAGTATACACGATTGAGGTTCAGGTACAATAAGCTTTCAGAGCAATAAAACTTCGAATGACCTATTTACCAGAAAAACTTTAATGACGCTAGGTGAAAATTGAAAGAACACATAGGATAGAATTCGCAATTTAGTTAACAACTTGTTCACCTAATAATTTTTATAATAGTTTTTACTGTATCTTCAATTTGTTAACAATTGCCTCTCGCTTTAAAGAAGCAGGCACTTTATTATACAATTTAGTACGTGTATGACCAACACTTAGGATTGTTGCCATACAGATACAATCAATTATTTAAATTTCTTGTCCTGTAACTGAACAGAATTTCTTCTGCATCTATTTTGTGTAGTACTCGACCGTTTACAAAATTATTAAGAAGATTTTATATATTCGAAAATGGTAAAGGTGTGATGTAAGCCGTAGGATTTGTTCTTAAATTGCTCGTTACAGTTCATCTTATGAATCTTTTCCCTGTCCTGATGTACTTATGAAGCCATCACGGAAGTGATCTCATATTATGTTGGCATCTCTGTCTCCCCCTCTTAGTAGAGCAGAACATTCTATAAAACATTTGCATAATTGCTCCATTTGCACATGATGTCAAAAAATAATGAAAAAATTGTAAATATTTTCTATTATTATCTTGTTTCATCGGTATCAAAGTTTTCCTGTTATATAAAAAATTATCCATAATCCCCAATAACTAGGTAATATTTTTTAAAACTATTATTTCTATTGCGAGTAGGCTCTGAAATGTTTTACACTCAATAACCACACATGAAAAAGTTATACTGAGCACAAGGGAAAAGAAAACTCGAAAATGACGAAAAATGTATACTATTTAGAAAATTACGATCGCATTACAGCTGTAGCAGGCAAGCATTCGAGTTGTAAATTTTCCATACCTCTAGTGGTAGGGGCACCAGAAAGGGCACGAAAGATAAAAGAGGTGGTCGAAGTCCTCGAAGGCAGAAGGTAGCGGCCCGTCTCAAGGCCGGTACCTAGTTGGAGATATTGAAAAAAAGACTGTGAATTGTGGTGCTGTGCGAATTAATTATTATAATAATAATATTTATTTACGGATTATACCTTTAAACAAACTAAACTTATATACAAAGCTATAGGGAGCCACTACACACTAATAGAAACAATATATTTACATTTTCAAATAAGTTCTAATTCTACCTACAAATTCATGATACGAAATTCCAAAAATATCTATATCCTTTAATTTATTTACACTAATAACCACTCGATTAATGGGGCTGTTTAGGCCATACACAGTTCGATGAAAAGCTTGTTCAAGTAAGTACTGGTTTCTTGTATTAACTTGCGAAACATGCAAATTAAATTCTGCAAGTACATCAGAACAAGAAATAACACTATTTAAGCACTTATAGGCAAAGCACAACTCAAAATATTTCCTTCGGATATGCATAGGATGAAAACCAAAGTACATTAACATTTCAAGATAGTTATCGTCACTTAAAATTAATCCAGCTTTATAACAAAGAACTTTCACAATTTTTCTCTGGACATTTTCGAGTCTGTTAACGTGCACCTTAAAAGCAGGAGCCCAAATTATACAATTAAAATCTAATACAGAACGCACCAAAGCCACATAAAGTACAACTAAGCATCTGACATCTTTGAACTCAACCGTTATTCTTTTGATAAAGCCTGACATTCTCATACATTTCGAAATTGTATAATCAATGTGTGGAATAAAACATAAAGAATTATCTAATAGCACACCTAAGTCCGTTATAACAGAAACCCGATCAAGGGTATCATTATTTATGTAATAACTACATTGAGTACTGATTCTTTTCCTACTGAACGTAATACTTTTACATTTTTTAATATTTAGATGCATATCATTTTCAATACACCAAGTATATAGGTTGCACAAATCAGTTAGTAAACCTTTACGATCTGCTTCAGAAGTAATCATTCTAAAAATCTTTAAATCATCAGCAAACAAAAGGAAGCGTGACTGCAAACAAGTACATATATCATTAATAAATATAGAGAATAGAATTGGACCTAGATGAGAACCTTGTGGTACTCCTGATGATACTATAAATTCTGATGATTTGAAATGATTTACATTAACTAGTTGTGATCTACCACTGACAAATGAGATAATCCATGATAGCAGCCTATCATGAATACCATATCCCTCAAGTTTAGCAAACAGTATAGCATGGTTGACTCTATCGAAGGCTTTACTAAAATCTGTGTAAATAGCGTCTACTTCAAAGCCAGATTCAATAGAATTATTTATAAAATTTATGTACGGAAATAAATTCGTCGACGTACTTCTACCCGGATAGAATCCATGCTGTTGATCGATTATGATATTCAAGAAAAGCTCCTGGAATAATTTACTCACTAATTTATCCAAAATCTTAGGAATGCAAGACTGTATACTTATCGGTCTATAGTTAGTGACGTCGGAACGGTTTCCATCCTTAAAAATAGGAGATATATAAGAACGTTTCCAAACTACAGGAAATACACCTGTATCAAGAGACATATTATAAATGACAAATAAGGGAGTAACTAGCTCGATACAGCAATTCTTAAGAATTATAGGATGTACTCCATCAGGACCAGCTCCTTTATTAATATTTAATTCATTAAGGCTCTTTAGAATTGCTGCACGAGACACAGAATAAGATGAAATACAAAAAGATGATTGAAAATCAAAAGTAGTAGCTGTTAGATTGTTTTTGCTGTAAACAGACTTAAAATATTTGCAAAACAAATCAGCGATTGCAGGCCCTTCACTAGCAAATACATCATTATAAAACATACTCTGTGGCACTGTTTTAATAACATTATTCCTTTGCTTTACATAGCGCCAAAAACAATTAATATTATTAGGAATGTCATTTTGAATACGTCCTCCTTAGCATAAAATTTCGGCTTAGACCGCGTAGTATTTGTATATGAACACCCAGCATTTTCTGCCTTAATGTGCCTTGCACCTTGTGAAGTCGAGCAAAAACCCGCGCGATGGCCATGCTCTTTGGTGGCTCGTGTTGTTTGAGTATCTTGAGAACGAGGATACTTAGGCAGATTTGGCCGTTTTGCTGTTTGTGCATCCATATTCACTAACGTTTCGCAAGACCTTGCAGCTTGCATCATCAGAGTGAACGTCGCACTAAGAACCGAAGGTCGGTGTGGAGCTATTTATAGTCCTCTGTGCCAGGCGCGCGGAGTGGCGTAACGCTGGCGCTGGTTGGTCGTCCGAGTGCAACGTAATCCGTGGGGCGTGGCCGTATGGCGCAGAGTGGTTGTAACGCTTTAGATCGTGTATCACAGGGGTCCACGTTTTACTAAGCTTAAAGCCATCTTCCCTGTTGATATTATTTGGATGTTTTTCTATTTCTATGGCTTCACGTATCACTCGCGGGAAGTAATGAGGTATTCTGGCAAGTACTCTGGCATGCTCAAATTCTAAAGTGTGCCCATTTGTAAACGTATGCTCAGCTGCGGCTGATTTTGTGATGCGTTTGTGTTTGCAGTCGCCTTTATGTTCTTGGAGTCTTAGATCAACGGAACGACCAGTCTGTCCAATGTAACTCGAGCCGCAAGAACAAGGAATGCGATATACGCCAGCGGTTTTTAAACTTGGAATCTTGTCTTTTACCGATCTGAAGCCGTTACCCAAAGTTTCCTTGCTCGTGAACACAGTTTTGACGTTGCATCGTTGCAGGACACGTCCTATCTTATCAGTTGAGCCTTTAACGTAAGGTAGAAATGCTAAGCCTTCCAGAGGTGGAGATTCTTCTTTAGCGTTTTTTGTCATAGTCTTGTCTAGTGCTTTTCGCGCGGGTTTTTGCTCGACTTCACAAGGTGCAAGGCACATTAAGGCAGAAAATGCTGGGTGTTCATATACAAATACTACGCGGTCTAAGCCGAAATTCTATGCTAAGGAGAATAATTCGAGTAACCGCGAAAGCCTCAAACAATACATTTTGAATACGTTTTAAATAATTAGAGTAAGCATTTTTAACATCACTTTTACACAAGGACCTTAGTCGACTAAACTCAGCATAATCTGACTCAGTTTTAGATTGCTTAAATTTCTTGTGAGCTGCTTTCTTTGACTTAATTAAGCGAATTAAATCTGGAGTAAACCATTGTGGAAAAGTGCTGTTTGAACAACATTTTTTAGGAACAAACAAATTCAACCCTGAATATAGTACATCATAAAAATTTCCTATACAAGTATCTAGATCACCATTAGCAAATAATAAATCCCAATTAATATTCGATAAGTATAGTTTTAAGTTATCGTAATCACCATTGATAAAATCAAAGTAAAATTCTTGTGACATAGATAGTTCATGTAACTCATACACAGAAACGCTAAGATTTGCTAATAATGACGGATGATGACTATCGCATCGAAGTAAAGGTTCCGCGTTGGTAATTTCCAAACCTGTATTACAAAAAAGTAAATCCAAAGTCACATTATTTATATTTTTGATATCATTAAACTGACGAAGACCACAGTATGAAAAGGTATCATATATAAGCTGATCAGTTGTACTCAGAAGGTGGCCAGCAGATAAACCGTCTAATTCTTCCTCCACTTGCCACTGAATATTTCGCAGGTTGTAGTCACCGCATACAATAAATAATGACCCATCATTTTCACTTACAGACGTTTCGAGTAACACACAATGAGCCAAAAACTTCTCGTAGGTAGTACCAGGTGGAAAATAAACGGCACAAAAAATAAACTTCTTATTACTGATAGTAAAAGATAACCATATTTCTTCCCTATCAACTGGACTGATTTCCATAACAGAGGCACGAAATTCTTTTTTAATGGCAATTAGGACAAGAAACAAAAGTGCTTCGAAAATAAATTGTGTCTTCGCCATTGCCGGGGACGCTACCCTAGCACACACCTCAAAAATAGTAGTCATCTACCAGCCGAGGAGGTTCCGTTCGCCTACTCACGCCCGCTCATTGTGCCCTCTCATGTGAGCGGGCGTTATCATTACCCCAGTTCTTTCTCCTTAGGATATTGGCAAGCTTTTCAATTTATTTGTGTATTCAAAGTAAAAAATAAAACGTTGTATACACTACGGGCATTACTTGACGTTTATAGCCCTGGAGCGTAGACATCTTCATAATGCCGTTGGTATATAAGTAACCGTTATGGCCTTAGGGCTGTGAACATTCCACTCTCAAAGGTAGGGTATACACATAAAGCGACCAATTTCTCCTTGTCGTAGATTAACTATGTAACACAATCCTCATACCGACCTTTATACAGGGTGTTTCAAAAATAAGGTGACAAACTTAAGTATATTATCGAGGACGCAGAAACATACAACCGCTGCATACTTACTTTTTCTTTTTAAATTCCTCCCCGGTGAGTTTCACCCTCCCTTTCTTAAGATGATGGTTATAGTACAACTTTTAATGAACAAGTATTTGATTATACACGAATGTGTACTATAAAACCTGACTAGTTAAAAAGGAATTGGCTCTTTGACTTCTTTTGTCAAACTAATACTTTTTCTGTAAAGAAATTGAATACATTATGAATTACGACACAGTTATTCAGCCAAATGCCTTGCATAATAGTATATTTAAATTTTTACATAGAAATATTTAATTTTACGAAAAAACTAAGAGCTGAAAATGTTTTTAAATAAATAAGATTTTTCAGTACAGATTTTGTTATAATCAAATTATTGAACAAGTAAATCGTGGTGCATCTTTCACAGTATTGGTGCCGCTTTTAATTTTTTTGCCGATGCCAACACATTTGAGCGCGCTAAGCAGTTGCTTCCATACACTTTAAGCATGCTTGAATGAATCTCAGAAATATTCACTCCTGCAGTTAGATACCTTATTACAGAACGAATTTCTTCGCTCTTGCAACTTTTAAGTGACGCCATAGCGGTCAACTGAGAAATAAAGTTTGATATATACTCTTTAATACGCCCCATAAGTAACTTTAATCTATGTGTGTCACTTAAGCAGTGTTTGGAGCTTCACTTCATTTTGGTTCATTGACTCACCATCGTTTCAGCGACATAACTAAATGATTAATAACGATCATTGGGTCTGCTTCAGTGTGGAAGTAAACAAACCTGGGTAAAATATTCCATCAAACTTTATAGGTGCACTATCAGTCAGTTACACAAACGTCATTACTTAGAATGATGGACGTGATATCTACTCCACTAAGAAGGGAATTACGTTTTGAAGGGCGCATCAGGTTTCTACTAATTACCTCTAGAGTTGTGGAGTTGTAAGAACGTTGTTAGTTAGGGCCTGGTAGATGAGTTAGCGATATCTGCAATCCTCCAGAATCCTCAGTAGATTGAAGGGAGTTCCTTTGCTCATCTTATTTCACCTAAACCTCCAGAGAAGCAATAATTTAGTAAATGATGATGGGCGTGCTTAGTTTTTTAAATTCACGCTCATGTAATTCCGAAAGCTACACCCTAATATTATTTTTTTATATTTGAAGAATTTGTATATCTTGTCTACCACTCGGTACATTTACTGTACTAAAATGATTTTCCTTAAATATCAATTGGGGCGGGAAATTAATAGTTCTTTTTTAACAGACTCTTACTGGCCTTGCTTGGTCTGTATGACTTTAAATCTTCACCATACGTTTGATTTAAAACCTGTCTGTGCTACAGTGTGGGTACTGCGGCAACAAAACAGCCAATTCTCACTTTCCCAATGACAGATCGTAACCAGACACCATTTTTTAAAACTAAAATTGTGGCAATTCGGGGTTTGTAGCTCTGTTTAGAATTTCGAAAGGCATTTGTATCAAGATGGTAAAGGATGGGTTAATAAAAAAAACATAGTAGAAGAACAATAATTATAATTGGGAAATAATCAAGAAACACAAATTTATTACTTATTGAAGTAATAAATTACGGCGCAGCTAACTACTGTTAACTGACGTAGCTATCGAGCTCTCTTAATACGACTTCTACTATTCATCTAACTTGAAAACCTCAGAGTACTGATACTACGAAGATGACCACACCTGACGTCAGTTAGAGACAAACATTCTGTTAGATGCTGATCCCTTAATGAGACAAACAAGTCATTGATTTCGTATTATTGTTACACATAATATTAGCGGCAATACCACAATGACAATTGTTAATGACAAACACAATTGACAAATATTGATGAATCAATTATTCTAAAAAATATAACCACAAATTACTGACGTCTTTAAAAGCTTTATTATACTTTGTAAGAAATAAATATAGTTGCCGTTGCAAGTATTCCTCATCACGGCGATGTCTTTCAAAGCTCAGATAATCAGAAATACACAAGAATAGTTTATATTTAAAAATTTCTTATATTGATTAAATAAAGAAATGGGGTTATGGAGTATACTTTATTTACATCTTTTGAATATTTTCTCTTCTGACAATTATTACAATAAGCGCATGTCACGTGTAAATACATTAATTTTACTTTAAACCATTGGGTACCCAATATAATTTTATTTACAATACTTCGAAGAAGCTTTGACCTATTTTTTTCAGAAATGTGAATATTATACATTAATATTGCTGTAATAACGGCGACTGGCCATATTTTAGATTATTGCAAAACATTTGAAATATTATAATATCTCCAAATAAGTATAAGATATTTGTAGGTGCTTCTGTCTATTTTGGTGATATTTACGTTCCACATTTTTTATCTGAACGTTTTTTGCTGCTGCCTTTTTTTTAGATTTGCGTGAGGCTTCCATTACTGCAATGATTGCGATTTGAACCCTTTTGGATATAGCATGAAAGCCTTTTTCAATGCGTTTTCGTATCAAGGGATGTTCGCCTCAGCCCTAGCTATATAGACATAGCTGGCTTGCAAAGGTTCTTGCTATGTTAACCTAAATATGTAGGTGTTATTAGATGTAAAAGCCCCAATTCAAGCAGTAATACCAGAAATGCCTTCTGCTACATCAGAATCCTTTACCTGATTATCAATAACATCAGCAGTGTTTTAGGTTATCCTGAAAGTTCTTGTCTTGAAATTGTATCATGATGCTGAAAAAAGTGCCCTATATTGTTTTTCTATACATAATGAAGTCATACTAGCTTTATTAGATAACAGAAACGTTTCTCTTGGAAAAAGCAGCAATTTTGCTTTGTTATTCCCTATGTTCTTTTTTAGTAATTTGCATGCACAGACTGTTAGACAAATTTATTATGCTGGTGCACTATGACGCGTTTGGCTCCGAATATTATTTGTAGGATTTCATTTCCGCTGCCACCGGTTAAGAATGGACGGAAGAACGTTATTGGTGCTGGGGCAAAACGGGACTAGGGAGTCATACTTTGAAGTATCTTTGATGTAACTCATTTGAGGATGGAATCCTATAGTCAATCGACTTTTTCACTTCCTCCGAATAGATGAATTTTTGGGCTGGCTGCGGTTGAACGAGACAGTAACAGAAACTTTCATAAACCCTATAAATTAAGTTGACCTGCACATTTAAAAGTATCACCAAGTTAAGGTATCAAGGTTGCCTTCAGCGAATGGCTTAAAATTTGCCTTTGCCTTATTTTATACGATGCCCTGAGGCCATTCAAGATTATAAATAGTAATTGCGTCATCGCATGCAAGTTATTTTTCTTTGTATTGCAGGCCAGCTGCCAGCTTGACGTCATCAGTCAGATTAAGTTGATAATGCATATTAAGCGCCTCTGCACTGTGTTGTTACAGAGATTGTGTGAGTTGCCTACGTCTAGCGCCGAGCAGTTGCAATGACTTGATGTTTAGATATTTTCGTTGTTCTTCATTTGACATGTTATTTACTGTGCCTTTTGAGGCAAAACATAATGCATGTTTAGAAACTAGAGTAAATTTCAGTTCCTCCTGGCCAGTTTTCTGAAGCGAAAAATCGTTGTCCTATTAGGAGGCTGTTTAATTCACCTCCAAACTTATAGCCTGATATAATACTATTTTGACACGGAGCGTGCAAGTAAGCAGAATTATTAGTCCCTCCTCTACTGACCTGTCGGACGCCCTAAGGTACCGACAATGGGTTTAGCTAGTTTCAGTATCGACTGTGTTGGTTTGGTAAATTTCCTTTTTTTCGGCGTAGATGTATGTATTTAGAGGACAGTGCGTTTCTGCATCTGCAAACGCCATTATTTTGAGTGTATATTTCCTTAACTTACTTATAAAATACATTTGAAAGCGACATCGAGTGCGAAATTCAACTATTATTTCATCAATGGAGGCGTTCTGCCCTATTGATGGGAAATTAGAGGGGATCTTTGAAACACATTTTTGAAATACCTATGATATAGGAGCCGCAACATTATCCTTTTTCTTCTCGTCTCTCAAAGGCATCATCGAAACATAGGCACAGGGAAGGAGAACATAGATCCTTTTAGTGTCATCGTACAGAAAAAATATCTAGTCCAGTTTCATCAGTCGCAAACCTAGCTTGAAGGTCTTCATTATTTGATTTGATGATTGTGAACACATATATCGCCAAAAAAATTGATTTTTATTAGTTTGCAGTATGGCTTCATGTGAATAGGAGCTCCCAATTAGACTAAGGCTTGCAAACTAAGCCAAGGGTTACAGCAGAGCAAATTTTTCTTGTACTATGCAACACCGGAAGCACAGCTCAGTTCTTCCTCTTTATAAGACGATCTTTGTTCTGATCTACTATCGTGATCACTGTTGCAATTGAACCAGGGCGTCCCCTTCATTATGAATGCACCACTTACTTTCGGCTTTATTTAGGAGAAATCTTGCTCAGTCTTCAAATGCAGGAGCACCTAGTTTTATAGAGCGTCTTTCTGAAATGGGAAAACAATCCAAACAATAAATAAATGACGTAACTGGAGAGGTTGGGTCATAGGGACTAATTTTTTTGAGAAAACTGTGAATAAAGTCAAGTATGAAACTATGCTAATGCAATGGCTATTAAGCAAGATATCAACCTGCTCTGCTTATGCGGATAATCCTGGCAGTATTTTTTTCCTTGACTTTGATAGCCCGTTATTTTGAATAATCACCTTTCTAAACAATTTCGTGGATGTTGTATCTGCTGGAATACAAACACACATCAAAACAATAGAAATGTTACAAATAATACATTGATAGATATAACCTAATAATTAAGTCATAGATGACAACGTTCCGGAAAAATTTAGTTAGAGCTAGAGTAATTCGCGTAATTTTTTAATGATCTGCGTCGTCGTTCTAATCTCGCCTGCCTTTGTCGCGGCATGGGAGAGTTCTGTTCTTCGTTAGTCGCTGGCGATTTTTGGAGCTTGATACCGAAATATGCCAAATATTAAATGCTGTACCTTTTATGCTCGATTTCGACCATTACAGGTAAGTTGCACGTGGTCATTTGAGCCTGTTATTTATTTCGTTTCGAATTGGTTTACCATTTCGGGGTATTTCTAGCTGTTTTAATCCGGCCATAATTCCAGACTGAGCTGTTTCGTTTTGTATGGCCCTGTCGCGTAACGAGATGCTTGAACGGCACCGTATCGTACTTGTGCTGACAGGGTCCAGTTTTTGCTTCCGTTTGTCTCGTTCGACAAGTGACCTTGTCCTATTTCGCCGTGGGTTTTGATGAGTATGCTGCTGCTGCAGCCAGAAAGTTGAAATCTGTGTAGGGAGTTCTGTTTTGCACGTAGCTGTGATCGTCATTCCTTGAATTTTATTTTTGTGTCAAAGTAAGCGGTTTTGACTGAATTTCTTCTAGGTTCTTCGAATTTTAACTTTGCGTATTGTGTGATAACTTGACTTCTTGTACATGTGTACATTGTTTCTTGTGTTGAACTGATGCCCCTCAGGCCTCATCGAAATTTAATTTTCTGTAGTAATGTAGTCAATATTATACAATTCACTAGGATTATGTGTGTTTTCGTTACTGCTAAGTTATGACCTGTTACTATATTTATTGCATTTCAGATTATGCTAATTTTGGTTAAGCTTTCAGTTTATAAGTTCTCGTTAATAGCTGAACACATTTGTTGTATAAGGACTTATTGGCGTCCTGTCTGTATTGATAAATGACTTTAATGATTTGTAAAGAACCGCACGTCGTCTTCCCTCTTAGCTATATAGATGACCCTCAACTATGCCCTTGTCTGGATAGCTTGAGTTTGACTTTAAATTTGGTATTTACGTTTACTATTTTAGTGTACTTTTTTCCCGTTTTAAAACGAGAAACATGCCACCCACTAAGCTCGAAGAGGGAGTTGTGGCCGACTTTCTTGAAAAAGTGATAACTAATATCAAGGGCGCCAAGTATTTCTATCTTCCAAGTTTACGTTGGAATACCTGAGACGACTAAGCGCTAAGTGCCTAAAGCAAGTAAAAATCAAGTAAAACCACACAACTAGTAAAGGATATCATAGAATGATAATAAAATAGCACATTTCGTCTGACCACCGGAATTACTCCTTAATCACTTCTAGCTAATGAAAAAGGTGAAGCCCAGATACATACCATAGATATACCAAAATTTGCATAAATAGACTTAAACGACGAATAATTAAATTTCCTTCTATTGTGAAGTAATGCTTAAAAAACGCACAGATGTTGCAGACAAGTTTACAAGTGGCTGCAATTACATCTAGCTGCATAGTATGCCCGTCCCCGTTCTAAATGTATAGAGCTGAACATCGAGTACGACCGGTTTTACAACCAAAAATTTCTCAACCCAACCTGTCCTGTACGTTGATAAAAAAATTAATTTCATTCAAAAATCGTCAAGATTCCTCCACGACTCCTTGCAACAATCCTCAAGAGCAGCTAATCAGGTTAGGTCCTTTAGATTTGCAGTTTCACAGCTCTGCTATAAGAAAGCTTAACGAGAATCTTAATTAGATGATAAATTCACAAAAGAGGTAAACGCTTACCAGAGCTCTGCCCTTTATTAAACTTCCAAATTACAGATTTATCGTCCAGGTGGTTCCATGTGGTGTGAAGACAAAACGGCTTCAAAATTTTCTCAAACGGTACAAAACCTCAATCCAACACAGACATCAAACTATTCGAGATCATGGTGATCTCCTAAAAGACTCCAAAATTCGTTTACAGCACCATGCCTCCACGACGCTGTTTTCTGAAATACCACCCAAAGCGGAAGAAAACGACGTATCTTTGGTTGCAAACCTACCAGGTGAAACATTTTCAATGTGAACATGTAATGGTCTTAACATACACGTCGTACATAATACCATTACCTTATAAATTGTCTATCGAAGGCCATTGGTATAAACTAAAAATAGCTAAAGTCCCAAACGTGGCCCTTGTGAAGCACCATCTTTAGTATTATATATACTAGAAAAGAATTACTGTAGCAACCTATATCTGTCCTCTTCTCTAAGATATATCTAATTTGCTACTATTTTTAACTTAACCACAAGTAGTTTATTGGAAACACAGCATTTGAAAAGACCTGAAGTTGTCGATCAAGTAGAAGATTGGCTCTAAAGAGCAACAAGGAATTTGTTTGGTAATTTAGATCTGGCGCTGATTATGACGATTATCTAGACGATCACGTCGTTGTCGGCATATAATAAAGTTTTTTGCACGGGGCGACCCAATTACCCTCGGCCAAAGCTGGCGGCGTCGTTAGAGCCCGAGAAAATTAAAAACGGCCGCGCCTCAACACGCTGCACAGCTTAATGTTTCTTTACAATTTTCTTGATGGCACATTTTAATTGGGTCGTTCTGTGCAAAGCAGATCTTGCGTTGTTGTTTTAGCACTCTGAAGTAATGACCTTCGTCCGAACGGAGAAACGAAGCGCCGAATCTAGCAGCCAACTCTCTCATATTTAGAAACATCGGTTCGCGAGTGCGTTTTATGATATTGCCGATGGAAATAACGCGTAACAGCTCACGTCTGGTTTGGATACGTCAAAATTTGAATTTAAAATGTGTCGGGTCGACGTTTATTCCTCCGAGAGTATGTCGCTTACATACATGTTCTTTTTATGAAATTGTAAGTGCTCCGGCACTGCAGACTCAAAGTAAATTATTCCTTCAAAGTAAAAGCGCACTGGTCCCAACTTTTCGACTTGAATTGGGGTGAGGAGAATGCCGGCGCGAGAGAGCAACCCTGAAAAATTGTGACATGGCAGCTACATTGTGGGTAATGAATGCGCTTCGAAGCAACTATCTGTGAAATTTATTTCAACTCATATTTTGCCAAAATCACGGTTTGCTCTTGAGGCATCTGCTGTGGATTTTGTCGCAAGTAGTTAATATCTCGTTAATAAGCGAAAAAGTAAAAGAATGTGTTCGATAAAAAGCCAATTGAACACCAGATAAGAATTCTATTTAAAATTATTTCTAATCTATGCTATTAACCTTTCCGGTAAAGTAAAGTATGCGTTGTTTAAGGGAAATCTATTGATGAATGCAGGTTTAGCAGTGGCTACTTTTTATTTATATTTATTGTCAGATATTTCGATGTTGTAAATTTACCAATATTGAATAATTTCAATGTGCTTTTATGGAAGGGTAAAACAACTTCAAATGTTCAATAACGCAATATATTAATTTTTAAAATTTGAGATAATGCTAGCTATTTATGTATCAAGATGCTAAATAAAAGTGTTTTTTATACTAGCCCTACTAGTACAGTAAAATTGTCGTTTTACCTTAAAAAAATTGGCCGCGGCTATTCCTCTTACCCAGTGGTTTAGGATCATTAGATAAGTATAAAACCAAAAAGGCGTCACCCCACCCCTTGCCAAACAGCCGCCATCTTGATGACAATTGAATTTGTTTTTTCTCGCGATTCATTGGTCGCACAGAAAAAGTTATTGAACAAAAAATATTGGAAATAAAATTCTACACATTTTTTATCCTTGCCGTGATACCGAGAAGTTGGTATTTAAAACGGTAGAGGGCGACAAAGTTACCAAAAGTCTAGCGCTGTGGGGGTGATTTTCTCCGAAAATTGCGAATATAAAAGTTGTAGTGCTTGAAAAATATACACGAATCTCTTTTACTAATGTGATTGATTTAAATAGTGTCCGAGTGACAGCCCTTCAAAGTCCTCGCAGCGCGGAGAAGTGGAGAGATGTAAATTATTTATATCCCGCACTTATTATAACTAACGAGATGCCATGTCTGCCATTTGGTTAACATAAAGAAAACCATTATGGCTCGTACTATTATGCATTTTTAATCAGAATACAATCACGAAACAGCACTCGCAATCGTATTCACGGATTTGGTCCAAGAATTTTTCACATTGCGTTTATAACAAGTTGTGAGCTCTTTTTTCAATAAAATTGTTAGCAACATTTGTATTATAGTCGATAATGACTCGGTTGTGTCCGAGGTTCCGAACCAAGACGAAGAAACAGCTCCAAAAAAAACGTGTCTGAGTAGACTATAATATATCTTAGGGTTTATGCAAAAAGAAATTACTTTCAATATACGAGCCCAGAATCAAATCATTTGGCACAGTTAAGATTTTTCCGGTATCTTTATTTTGTACCCACAAAAGAAAATCTTCTTGGTCAATATTCTTACTTCGTAATTGTAGACGTTTTTAGAAGTATTATAACAGGTTTAACAATAACAAATTACAAAAAGTAGTCGGGAAACACTAACTTTAATAAATATTATACACCAAGTGAATTAAACATATGTTTATTCACGAAAAGATGTTGAGCTCACGAGCACGTAGTGCGAGTGAGATAATATCTTTGAGTTAATAAATGTTTATTTACGTGGCGTATATATGTTTTTATTCGATTTTGACGAAATTTTGAATAAAAAATATTCAAACTAAGATATAAATCGTCGATTTGATCTAAATTTTAGTAATTATATATTACACACTACAAATAGAAAAAATACTTGAATGTAAATATTTGTAGATAATAAAAATATGTAGTTCTTCATTGAAACTTTTTTAATTCTCAAGTGAATTAAACTTTTTAATTCTCTAGTGAATTAAAACACTTTTATTTCACTTGTGAATCATAGACTGTTTATGAAGGTTATGGAGTTAATGTCACTTTAAACTGTTAAAATTGAATAAAATAAATTACCGATTCATTTCATTTGGCCCAAACGATCAAAATATAATTTCGTTCACCGTAGCATGTTTTAGTTGAAGTGAAACAAACTGTTTGTTGTTTAATAACATATAGACAGTGGGGTGTCTGTATTATTTTTGCAGAAATTGCAATTGTCAATTTGTTGAATTTTGGTCATTCCTGTAACAAAATTTGCCAAACATTTGCAATTATCATATTATATAATAAATATTACACCAGCAAATTTAAGAGCTTTACGGATCTGAGTCAAATGATATCATTCTGGACTCATATACTCCTTTCCCATCATTTTCATTTATTTTATGTATACCAATTTCTCGGTATCGCGGCAATAAAACGTTTCACATTGAAACTACTTGAGTGACGTGACGATTTTACCTCGAAAAAAAGAAATGGTTACTTCGCTGCGCCGGCGCCGGAATATAACCTACATTTCCCACGCTGCGCGGACTTTGAAGGGCTGTCACTCGGAGACTATTTAAATCAATCCCATTATTAAAAGAGATTCGTGCATATCTTTTCAAGCACTACAACTCTCACCTTTGCAATTTTCGGAAAAAACCACCCCCACAGAGCTAGAATGGCGGAAACAGATTTTTAGTAACTGTGTTGCCCTCTACCGTTTGAAATACCAACTTCTCGGTATCGCTGCGAGGATCAAAAATGTGTAGAATTTTATTTTCAACATTTTTTGTTCAATAACTTTTTCTGTGCGACCAATGGATCGTGATAAAAAACAAATTCAATTGTTATAAAGATGGCGGCTGTTTGGTAAGGGGTGGTGTGACGCCTTTTTGGTTTTACATTTGTCTAGTGACCCTACCACTGGGCAAGAGGAATCGCCGCGGCCAATTTTTTTAAGGTGACGGGGTATTTTCCGACATTTTTACTGTACTATACGAGCACTAGCGAGTTGGGCAACAAGTTGCTTGTGAAAAACACTAATTTTGCAACGAGTTACACAGAAGATTTTCTGTAATTGCAAAGTTGTTTTAAATTTTCCTATAAGCACTAGTGTCAATATGAAATTACATATTGCAACTAGTTCGAATATATGCCTCAATTTGACGTTGAAAATGTCATTATATTAGGTCAAAATTACAGGAAATTATTTTAATTGGTCAGACCAAATATGCCTACATATTTACAAGAGATTAGAATTGGTTAAAATCGCCATGGCGATTTGTAAATAGACAAGTGTCATACAGCTATAGAAACAATGAAGAAAAATAGAACCATTTAATAAAATTAAACGCGTCTCAATGTTATATTTTAAGGCGTATTTGTGTCGCTTGCTATTAAACATACTTGAAAAAGCCGTCGTGTGGTTACTTTCTGTAAACTGTATTACACCACCCCTTCTGTAGGAGATTTTAATGTATAATAAAAACTAGTGATATCTAACCTGTTTGCTTAATTCACAGAAGTAATATCAATAATAATGTATATAATTCTCACTTACCTTGTTGCTTTCAACTGAATCATATATTGACATATATCATACTTTCATAATTGACTTTGAAATTATGTCATGTTTAAATATACCTCGGCTAGCCAGCTTATTTAGCAATTGAGACTCTCTGTACTTCCCAGCTGAATGAGTTAATGTCAAATATATATACTGTATTAATGAATTGTACTTTGAATGACCAAATAAATATTAGTTTGATTATTTTAAATCACACTCTTAGTACTTGAGTTTGAATATAATTAACTGTTATAGTGTATTAAACGTTTGAATTGACATTACAAATTAATAGTCAGATTAAAGTTGTCAAAATTATTTAATTAAATGAAAGTTCCAATAAATGCGGTTAAATACTTTTTAAAATAACTAGACCAAAATGATAAATTTCTAATTATAAAGATCGAAACCGTCGAGTACTCAAATCACAATATTAATTTAGAAAACTTAATATTCTAAGATTCTCTAAATCTAAATACAAGTTTTAAATTCTAAATTTGCCGTATCCAAACTGTTACTATAATACACTAACCTTCAACAGCCAAACTCGTACTTGGGATGAGGTTCTAATATCAGTTTCACACTGATGGAAGTCGTCAAACACCTACTTGAAGATTATGATGACCCATAAAAGCTCGTTGTAGGCAGACTTGACCGTTTAATATTTTCTTAAAACGGTATTGCAGCATGCCCAACACACAAACACTCACTAAACTGATGTCTTGTACAACAATGACCACTTGAAATGGCTTCTATAAATCTCCAACTCACTATGTGAAGACTAATATTGACCCCTTGGTCAGTATTTGATCGTGCAGAAGGCTATTCTTACTAACACGTATCAAATTGCAATTATATCCTCACAATTAAAGGTATTATTAGACCTTTAATGTGACTATTTTGACGGAGATTCTTTTAAATTATAGAAACTTTTTTACTCTTGTAAACAACCTCTTGGTTGCTAATATTTACTGCCACCCGTTATTCTCTTACACTTGTTATCACATGATACCCTTTTGATATCTTGATATTAATTGAAAATAATTAAGCATTCTCACAGCATGCTACATTACAACTGCTTTTAGCTTACCTCCATACATCGTTAAAAGATAAAGGAAAAAAAGACGCCAAGAGTGCTTTGGCTAACATTTTGTTTGTTTCGTCGAGCTTAAATTAAAACCATATATCTAATACTTACTATATTGCTAGTGGCTATGAGTAGGAAACTCACGAAGGAAGTGAGACAGACAACCAACTCTTCAATGTATAATGGTGAGCTGTGCGCAAGCGGGGCGGCGTCGTCCCTAGATAAATTAGTGTTTGCGTCGTCCGCCCAATGGGGAAGTGGTCAAATTTAAAATTTGTTTCTAAAGGCGGAGTTCGAATTCTCACTCATGCGCACGAGACGCGTTATACTCTAAGTGAGACTATGTCGGCGCCGTAATGTTTTCGGGCGTTCCGAGGCCCTACTAGCAATATATGTGTATTATATATATATATGATTAAAAAACTTCGAGTTGTCAAAATGTCCAATTTAACCTCCAGTTTGTGATGAAGTGTCAAACATGTCATAATTAAATTAATGCGAGTTTCTCAGCTAAATATAACATATAATGCAAGGCGTGCTCAATCAGAATTTTTCAGAGCATTCTTTATCCATATTTTTACACGCCCATATGTGTTTATACTTAATTATATTTAGAATTCGAAGCTTTAGTAAGTCTACACACAGCTAAAGCGGCGCACTGTAAGAGCTTATGTAGAAGGCTGTGCATGCTGGTAAACAAGTTAGTGTAGGCACACATAGAACAGGGAGCGAATATTAAGTTTTGGTTCACACTGGGTAAAACGGACATTCCATGAGATATCAGTACATCATTTCCAGCTGTAAAGCGTCAATTATATTTCGGATTGATCACTTGAATATAAAAAGGTGTCAATTGCAATTGAGAAGTCGTTAATTGAGTGTCAGACAACTCTAATAAAATGTGCATCATTTTGTTGTTATACCATTAAATTTATTTATTTATTTATATTGCAATGGTACATAAAGGCTGATACTTATGTAAGTCAATGTTAAAGATTAATTTAAATAAAGTCCTTAGATCAATATAATCAAATTGGGAAAATTTATAAAAGAATTGCCTGTTTAATTGAAAGTCATTAATAGAATTTAAATAAAATGCAAACTAAGATGAAAGGTATAGTATTTGAGTATTCTTAGATGGTTTTTTATAAGGAATAAGATAAATATAAGCTCATGTAGCAAGTGACAAATATAAGTTCTATTGAAAGAAAATAATAAAGTAGGTAGCATTCAGATAAGCTAAAGTTATAGATGGCAGAAATAATAGTAACTTGGCATAGAAATAAAATTTTGCTATGATTATTGAAAAAGTAACACATTTAAAAACAACATGTAATTTGGTATTTTTGGTGAAAATAAATAGAAATGTAGCCTTGTTTATGTAAAATGTATTTCGATTAGATTAAAGGGTTATACGTAAATCTACGAGGTGAAAGCAAATGAAATATTAAAAGAAGAATATAATAGTTACTCAAGAGAAGTTGGAATATGGTTTCACTCGGAATGGGACGTTTCGCCGTCGCCTTTTCGCCGTCGCCATTTCGCCGTCGCCGTTTCGCCGTCGCCGTTTCGCCGTTGCCATTTCGCCGTCGCCGTTTCGCCGTCGCCTTTTCGCCGTCGCCATTTCGCCGTCGCCATTTCGCCGTAGACTATTATACATTTCCGACTTAAAAAAACACTTTTTCACTTATCTATATCTAAGCAAAACATGGAATCAAAGTTTTACAAGTTTTAAATGATACATGTTCGAAATCTTTAATAGCTTTAAAATATTATTCACATTTATTTCCCTTTAAGGTAGTATGGCCGTTATGATGATTTTAGTGAACTGCTCTTTTTTCAAACTTTACATTTTTATTGTATATTGATGTGAGGTAGGTGATTTTCCAGTTGAATACTTCTGAAATGGGTTTCTTTTCTTTTTTCTTCTATTTTTTAATTAACTCCTATTTGAAATAGAACACCCACATCCGGTATATTATAACATTTTTGAATGCAGCTTAAACTTTTAGAGAAATTTTATCTCTTCAACTAACGCTCTGTTTTGTACCGTTTTTGTAGTATTTAAATTTTTGAAAATTTTTGACAAATACTTAAAAATTAAAAATCAAATTTTTGGCTAATTATAAGATCACTGTAAAAGGAAGTTGCGTGAGTGTATCACACCAGATTTTTTAACTCAACTTCAACATCTTACATCTCGCTTATTATACTTTTTCGATATAAGTTGATCAACGTTTTCCGCTTTATTTTGAAGTGTTCTGTGTATTCCTAAAGTTTCCCGAAATAAATTTGAACCACCCTGTATATATGTGACTTTACAATTTAAATATTACTGTATACTTGCTGTTTAAGTGCAATAGAAATTATTAAACTTATTATGCATTTTCTTCCGGCAACAGAGTACAATTATATTATTAAGTTATATTATTAAGTTAACAAAGATGATAGTTTATAAGCAAACAAATTAATGTCCAAATAAATAAAGTGAAGGTTGCATTACATTAAAGTATAAAAATAAATTAAAGTATAATTATTTGGCAGCACGGTCTTGGTTTCGCTTTCAAGTTGACGGCGAAATGGTCGACGGCGAAACGGTGCCGGCGAAGTGGTCGGCGGCGAAGTGGCGACGGCGAAATGGCAGACGGCGAAATGGCGACGGCGAAACGGCGACGGCGAAATGTCCTAGACCCGGTTTCACTAGATACTAACAAGAATAAAAAGCAAGAATAATAAGAATTGGATGTAATTGAGTTAATTTTACTACTACAATTTATAAGAAGTTACGTTAATTGGAGGGTCACTGATTGCTGGAGTTCTTGTGGGATTGCTGAGGACGTAAGAACCAATTGACAGACATTGACAGAGGAACCACTGGATGTCGGAGAGTCTGTTGGTTGCTGACCGCGTGAATGGATGGAGTAGGAGCTAAGGAAGGAGAAAATTAATTTACATTCATATGTGGAAGCATACTTACCGTGAAGAAGTTTGAAAAAGGGAAGCTGCAGGAGTGACAGATGCGTAGGTGTAGGAAAGGAACCATTTCTACAATCATCCTAAGGTTTTGCAAGTTGGTGGCTAATTGTTCGTGGACGGTGCGTCGTGGCTGAACTGTGTGGGAGTCCGAGTAGGAGATGTAAGGAAGAGTGTCGTCTTAAGGTGATTTGGAGTTGTTAAGAGTGGAAAGAATCCAGGTGGGTTTATAATTAGTTATATTAAGGCAATCTGAAATAAAAGACAATTAGAGAAGTATATTGAACTAGAATTAAATACTTATCATATAATATTAAGTCACAAAGAGTTGGAAAGGATTTATACTTGTCATATTTGATTGAAAGTGTCGTAGAGCACTTTCTGAAGTAAAAGGTGACAGCGCACGTCATTAATCAATTTTAAATTCAGAATAAAAAATCAAATAGCAACTACGAAGCAACTAGATTAATGAACTAGCCCTGATAAGAGTCTCAAAGCGATACCGGCATTATTATTGAAATATAATTTTAAAGTTTCAATTAAATAAATCAATTTATAAGAATATCATTTGAGCTGTCACTACAATATATACAAGGAGGAACAGAAACCGAACGGGACTGGCACTACTACACACTGAGAAACTGCAAGTTACCAGATGATATGCAAATTGTAGCTGGGTCTAGTCTAGGCATAGCTAAAGCGGCTTCCTGTCAGAGCCTATGTGGTAGGCTGTGCATGCTGCTAAACAAGTTGGTCTAAGCAGACATGGAACATGTAGCGAATATCAAGTTAAGGTCACATTCCAGACGTTGTTAGCCGTTGAAAGCGTACCAAGCTAATTCAGTAGCCCTCATAACACTCTTTAAAGCAAGGCAGATAGGGAATTGTGAACATCCAGAGACTATTCCCTGACGAAAACGTTCAACGGGGCCTGCTAACTAAAAGCCAGCAGAAGGGAGTGGGTTAATACTAAACTAGATTTAACTAAATACTGGTGCCACAAATACTACTGCACGTGTTCCTATTTTTTCTTTTCGATTGTTCGAGTTTATGTTTCAAATTGATGCCTGTAAATAATTTGATGTTTTCTAATGTTACTTGCTTCAATGTGAACAAAACTGCTTGTTGTAGTACAAACTTGGTATATTTTTAAGTATACTCAGTAGAAATAAACAATTCACGGTCAGACCAGATGGGTTAATATTTGTATGTTCCAATATTCCAAAAGCAAGCAAATGCTAGTGATCTTTAAAATTTAGAGATTAACATTCTATTCTGCCATTGTGTTTGTGTTATTATTATAGTTTAGATAGCATGGCAGTTATGCCGTTTACCGCACTTTTCGTGGTTTCTACTAGTATTTACTTTTCTAGTTTCTGAATATTTGATGTTTGTGTGTACCGAGCTTTGTAGAGTAGTGGTTACCACGTTTGCTTAGCATTCGGGAGATCGCGGGTTTGATTCCCGTGGCCGTCTGCTCTAATTCAGGTTTTTAGATGGTCTGAGTCAACAAAGTACCGTCTCTGTGGCGAATGCCGGGGCAGTACTTCTCCACGTATCCTAGCCTCTCTTCCATTCTCTACCTATCCTATAATTCCCGTTCTTGGCTGAAGAGGGACGCAAGGTCCCTATAGCAGCTTGGCGGTTGGGAGAATTGAAATTACCTTGAACCGTTACTGTTTTATGTTTGTGGATTAGTTAAGTGAGGAGAGAATGGGCTTCCATTGGGTGTGATTTGAGCCAGTGTTGACCCTGCGCTGCTACTGAGTATATAAGTGAGTCGAGCTTAAAGCTAGTTTTTTTGTTATTTATTGGATATAAGCAAATTAACAATCAGAACGTAATAAAATAATACAATGTTCTATGAGTTAATGTGATGATATTTGACGTGAGGGGGATTCCATCCAGCGATGTTATCCCGTTTCAGCAGAGTTACACTCCTTTAAGATCACTGGGCCATTTCTTTAGTCTTAATCTTCTCGGTGGGGGATCCTGATGAAGGTTGGATGCAAGGGTGTTGGGATGGACTTGTAGCCGTGTAAAGTGGGTGTTGCTTCGTTTGGTACACTCTTCTTCTACCGTTGTGACTTGTAGGTCCGTATGCAAGGTCAAGTTGCTGACATACCACGGAGCATTAGCTAGCAATCTGATGGTTTTGGATTGTAGTCGTTGGATAATGTTAACGTTAGACTTACAAGAGCAACCCCAGAGCTCAATTCCATAAGTCCATATGGGTTTGATTATTGTTTTGTAAAGCAGAATCTTGTTTTCGAGGGATAGACACGACTTTTTGCCAAGCGACCAGTACATTTTCTTGATACGCAGATCAATCTCTTTTCGCTTTTTCAATATATGAGGCTTCCAGGTGAGTCGTCGGTCTAAATGAAGACCTAAGTAACGGGCTTCTGTTGCTTGTGGAATGGGTATGTTGTTCAGAAAGACAGGGGGGAAGTCGGTGTGATTTAGAGTGAAGGTAACGTGAGTGCTTTTTGTTTCATTGACCTTGATTCTCCATTTGGCAAGCCAGGTCTGGAGAAAAGTTAGGTGGGTTTGTAGGTTAGAGGATGCTATTTGAGGATTGGTATGACTGGAAAGAAGGACAGTGTCATCTGCATATGTGCCTAAGTGTGTATCATTTGTTGTGGGAACATCTGAGGTATATAGTAGATAGAGAAGCGGACCAAGGACACTGCCTTGAGGCACACCTGAGTTGATTGGTCGGAGATCAGAATAATGTTGGCCATATTTGATTTGGAAGTAGCGATCATTCAAGTACGATTTTAGCAAAAGGTAGTATTCATTTGGCAGTAGTTTTTTAATTTTATATAATAGGCCGTTATGCCACACCTTGTCAAATGCCTGTTTAATATCAATGAAAACTGCAGGGCAGTAGGATTTGGCTTCAAAGGTCGCATTGATGATGTTTACAAGTCGATGACATTGCTGGATCGTGGAATGATACCGCCTAAATCCAAACTGATGGTCTGGTATGCAGTTTTCCAATATCTCGCTATCATATACTCTTTTAATTATAAGTTTTTCTAAGAGTTTAGAGAGTAGTGGCAGTAGACTTATTGGACGGTAAGAGGCAACATCTTCAGCAGGTTTGCCAGGTTTTAATATCAGAATAATTTGTGCAAATTTTAACGATGATGGCCAATATTGGCATCTCAAGATGGAGTTGAACAGGTTTCGTAAAAACGTTATACTGCTTCTGGGTAATTCAGTAAGCACCTTGGCCGTAATTAGGTCGTACCCAGGGGCTTTGTTATTGTTTAGATGACGAATTTCATCAAACACCTCGGTATAGGTGAAGTTTCTAATGGGCAGCGACATTTGTAGTGGCGCCTGAAGGAAGTCTTGGACCTCAGCATCGGGTGCAGTAGAGTAGGGGGTGAAGACTTGGGCAAAGTGCTGGGCGAAGAGATCTGCTTTTTCTTGATCTGTCTTAGCCCAGTCATTGTTTGGTTTTCTTAAAGGTGGATTAACAGCCCGTGGCCTTTTATTCGCTTTAGAGACTTTCCAGATACTGTGGTCGGCTCGGGACAGTGAAGTTAGGTAGTGTTGAAAGGTTTCTTGCTTGTGCAGTTTGAGTTTATTCTTGAGAGCATTGGTTAGTCTATTACATATCGTTTTATCAGCAGCGTTTCGAGTCCTGTGCCATTTAGATCTTGCCCTCCTCTTTTGCTTGATGAGTTCAAGGATTTCATTGGGGATATTTCCATCCTGTCGTACCGTATTTAGAAGTTTGGGCGTAGCCTTCCAGGCTGCAGATTGGACAGTAGTAATGAAGTGTTCTGTGGCTTCCTCTATATCATGAGGAGTACGTAAGTTGATGCTGGTTTGGAGATTTTCTTGCAAAAGTCTTCTGTATTCGTCCCAATCAGTTTTTTTGTTGTATAGGGATGGTTTAGGTTGTCTTTTAATAATTGTTGTGCTAATTGTTGCAATGACCGGTGTATGATCGGATGATAGATCAGGGCTACTAACTATATCTGTATAGGTGGAAGAAATACCGTGTGTGATGAAGACGTCCAGTAAATCAGGTACCTTATTTAGATCGGTGGGCCAGTACGTGGGCTCTCCAGTGGATAGGTAGCCATAGTTTTCTTCGCGGATGAGTTCATATAATGCTCTGCCTCTGGTAGTTATTAGACGAGAACCCCAGTAGGTGTGTTTGCAGTTATAGTCACCTCCGCAGATAAAATTATTGCCAAGAGATTGAAAGAATGGCTTAAGGGCGTCTTTGGAAAGTCTATGCCTGGGTGGGCAATAAGTGACAGAGATTACTAGCGGATGTGATAATTTATAAACTTGAATAGTAGTTGCTTGAAGAAATGGTTCTTCGTACTTTTCCAATTCATTGTGAGCGATTGAGCTCCGTATTAAAATAGCTGTGCCTCCGTGCGCAGTACCATCCGGATGTTCTGTATGATAGCATGCGTAGTGTGGTATTCTTAGAAAAGATCTGTCTGTAAAGTGTGTCTCGGATATAAGTAGAATATCAATATTATTTAGCTTTAAAAATGGTTCAATTTCATATATTTTTGACAGGATGCCATTAGCATTCCATAGTGATATACGGAGTGAGTTAGCCATTATCTTACAAGTTTACTTATGACTGTGGACAACATGTTTATTACCATGTTGTTTTGTTGCATCAATTGTGAAAACATAGCTTTAAAGTCTTCTAGAAATGTTTGTAGGGTTACGTCTTGGGGCTGCGCTTGCGTAGTATTTGTATTTCCTTGCACGGCCTGACTATATGTTCTTGGGTTGTGAGGATTAGGGGAGATTGGGTGAATTTGATGAAGTCGTTGTTGGAACATGTTTGATGTTGCGGTTCGACTTTGTAAGAATGTGTTGGATCTTAACTTATTTTGAAGTTCCTTGTGTATGGTACAACCTCGATAATTAGCCGGGTGATCTCCGCCACAGAGAGCACACTTGGCGGGTAAGTCTTTTGTCTTCTTACAAGATCGGGTGTCATGTGAACCGCCGCATTTTACACATACGAACGGGCGGTTACAGTACGCCTGAGTATGGTTATACTGTTGGCACCTCATGCACTGTACGATTGTTGTATTTCTGTGTGGTGGTTCGACCTTTATAATTTGGTTTTGTAAAAACTTGAGGTTATAAATGTCTTTGTTATTTGGCGCAGGTTCCAGGTCTGCAAAAAACATTGGCAAGGGCGTTTTTGTTATTCGATGTTTAATGTTGGTTACGGATCTCACTTTGTGTCCGTTTTGCTCTAGTGAATCGGATATATCTTTTGTGGAAACAGAGTGGTGTAAGTTACGGATGACAACGCGGTACGCTTTATTTTCTTTCATCTGATAGGTGTGATATACAACGTTAGATTCTTTCATGAATGTGATTAGTTTACGATAGGTATCAGCCGTGTTGGCAGAAATTCTAATTACGTTATCAGCCAGTGCTTTAGTTTTGTATTGTTCTATTTCTACCACATCCGTTAGCGCTGTGATCATTTTATGAAAATCCGTAACACCTTGTACAAATATTGGTGGTGGTTTGGGAATTTTAGTTTGTTGATTGTTTGTTGTATTATCTGTTTCAGCAGCATCAGTAAGATTTGTGAGGGTCGAGTATTTGTTGTTATGTATAGTTGGTGTCACAGTGTTCGCTGATACTTGTTTAGATATTCGTTTACGTTTATTATTTCTGACACATTTCCAATCGTTAGTTGGTGTATTAGAAGATTCATTATCGCTTTCAGCGTCTGAGATATTCATGCTATTTGTTGCATCGTTATTAGGCATGTTATTTGATTGCGTTGATGTGATAAAATTATTAGTCTGTAATGGTGGTTGGGAGACTGTGTTTGGGATTTGCGTTTGGGGTAGTATATATTGCTGGTTAACAGGTATGTAAGAAGCATTTATAACAGGAGATAATGGTATTACCTGGCTTGTCGTTTGATTGAAATTAGTGGGAGGCTGGAAGCCCTGTTGAAAGGTTGTTGGCTGTTGATAATAATAATTGCTGCTATTGCAATTCATGCTGATAACTTGCGATTAGTCCGCTGGTGTTACAAAAATGTAAAATGTAAAAATAGTTTATATCAGCTGAGGTATACTGATTATAGGTGACCCAAGGGTCAACGATATCCGCGCGGTGCACTCACTTATCACTACGGGCTCGGAACACTTCCTTACTGAATGAAAGTAAAGCGCGGACTAAAGCTAGTTGAGGTACATACACTTTAGGGAGTAGTGTTCGGAATTTTCTCTTTTGCAGCTCCTTGTAAACCTGACAACCTTTATAATTCGTGGGATGCGAACCGGTACAGAAGACGCACTTGGGCTACGTTCCTTTTGTTTTACTACAAGATTTTATTGAAGGATTTGCACTGCATTTCACACACCTAACTTGATGTGTGCAGAACCTTTTA
This sequence comes from Agriotes lineatus, assembly GCA_940337035.1. Classification (NCBI taxonomy): domain Eukaryota; kingdom Metazoa; phylum Arthropoda; class Insecta; order Coleoptera; family Elateridae; genus Agriotes; species Agriotes lineatus. The sequence continues at coordinate 66,201 of CALNHX010004566.1, forward strand.
GTGTGCACCTTTGGCAAGTACACACTGTAAAATTTCTCCTTTTTGAGAATTTAGATCGACTGTTATTTTTATATACAACAATTGTATCATTTCATAGATCCTTTTACTAGATTCGCTAACCCTATGTGACGTTATAAGTGCTCAGAACTAGGAGAAACTTCAAATGATTGAATGTATTCTTACGTTAAATATTCCGATGTTCACATAACTGCTCGTTGTAAATACACACTTCATTTACTTCATTATTACAGCTTTTCTCCATTGTGTAACCTGTGTGTATTTCAACCAGTATTGTAACTGCCAAACCCTATTTTTGTTGTTATTCTTGAAATTTGTGTGGAAGCTAACTTTTTCCCTTTATTTGGATTAGGTTTGTATTTTCTCATTTCAGGCAAAATTTTTAATGCATTTTGAAAATGTCAGTTTGACACCCCCTTCCTTGCGCGTCGAGATTGAGAGTGTCGCGGATTATTCCGATTCTTTAACGTGTTTTGATACTTCTTTCAGTCATCCCAAATGAAATGGACGTTCGATATATCTTTTAATTTAGCTCATATGTGGGCTTTTTTAGGTGTGTAGGTAGACATCGTAACTGTTGATGTTCTTGTAGCGTAACGAAATATTATTGTGCTGGTAGACCCGTTTTTCTCGCCCTCATACCGTTCCATTTTCTTTCGTGGTGAAATGTGGTTCCATGTTTTGCATTCCCCGGTTGAGACGCTGTGCTCACGCAGCTATGTCTGTTTTGGGACAGACGTGAGACCATTTTCAATGTCGTAATTTACTATCTGTGGCTATGCCGCCCCTAGCAGCAAGTCGGCGGACAGGACTCGGTGCATTCACTGTGTTTTCAAAGACATCCCAGAGCCGCCAAAATTAATAAGAGTTTTACTAACATTTAATTGAAACATTTAATATCTGCTAACTTGTACAATTGTTTTAGGCGTTGGATTTTTTATAGATAATTCAATAGTTTAAAATTTAGGACTAATTATGTTGCGTTAAGATTACATAGGTAATTATCAATGTGCTTCGTTATCTTAAGGCACTCGTATAAGCAGCGTGGTGTCCGCGGGTTATATATTACGATCTAGCTTTACTAGAAATTCTTGAATACTTCCTTAAATTATGGTTTGCCTTCGCTTTTCGGTTTCAGGTGAATATTTTAGATATATTCCTTATTTAGTGGCCTAGTCGTCACAAGCCAATAAATAATTATTTTTTTTATTCCCGTATGCTACTTAATCTTGAAAATCTGTGGTGTTAAATTTTTTGTATTGCCATTGATAAAACTCAACGAAGAAATTTTATATTTTTATTAATGTAGCTTTGTGAGATGTTTTGAATATAGTGAGTCCAGATTAACGTAATTTTAAACTATTGTTCTGATTTCCAAATCCTTTACTATTTTTTGAGCTTGGCTTAACTTTGATACGTCAATGCTTCCTTAACATATTTGGACTTGCAAAAAGTAACTCAATGTTTGTTATGTCCAATTATTGTATTTTTAACAAGTTTATTTTATCTAGGTTTTGTTCGATCCTGGGTTACTTTGTTAAAGCCTCGGTTAGAGCTTTTTATTTTTGGGGCTTTTCTTCATGAGTTACCGGGACCTCATCGTTTTTAAAATTTTGCTTTTTATAAGATGAGACCTTATACGGTTTGTGAATGTATTTGACTGCAAGTAAAAAGTTCTGAACAATTAAGAATGAGGAATCGCCGTCATCTTGAAAAAAGTGTAAATATCTTCTAAAAGGTCTTCTTCGTACAAAAAAGTTCAATTAGGAATTAAAGATTGTTAAATTTCCTATTTAAAGCGTCTTATTCGTTTTTGTCTTAAATAATAGTTTTTGAGTAATTGATTACCCAACATCATGCAACGAGACTATTTAATAGCTCAATAACACTTTATTGCGCGCATATTACTACGTTTCCTTATCCCTGGAAAAATCTGTTAAATCATCTAGTAAATCAATACTATCTACATGTCATGATGACCTCGAACCCGTAATTCTCCCTGGTTCGTTTTCATCATCGTCGTTTTCATCGTTAACTGTACTTAACCCATTTAGGCAGTCTCCGTGGCAATTATTGCAAACTGTTGTACAAGTAACCCCGGTTTTTCTGCATTCTCACTTGCCTATGGTACTTGTGGCGATGTAACTTCTTCAGTTAACGGATTAAGAAGATTAAAATATTTAATCTCAATGCTTTTGAAACCATTTCCTCCTAGATTTTCAAACGTTTGTAGCGGAATGAGGCCAAGCTTTCCGATGATTGTCCTTTCCTGATGAGAATTGAGATAATTATACTATATCCTGACCAGTTATAACAGACGTTGCAGAGATTACACAGTGCGTGCTTCTTATACCATTAAATGTGTTTAAACCATAAACAATTGATACATTTTGAGCATGATAGATCGCTGACGTTTCGTCACACAAGCCTAAAGTAGAAAACAAATTTACCCAATTTCAAGTTAGCAATTCAGTGTACTAACACATCTGCCACTTTGTTCGTTAACTAACAACGACGCTTCTTATTTTGTCTCTGATACTCACCAAGCATTGTCCTCTTCAGGCCTTTAGATTACCGTTAATCTTTTCCCACTTTTCTGGTTAGGCAGCAAGGCCGGCCTGGCGAAAAAATTCAGGCCGGGAAAAGAATGACGAGGCGGGCCAATAGAGTTGGGAAGGTGGTCCGGGAGAACCCCCCCCCCCCCCCTTCTGGTAGAAAAAACATTCAAATAGTGGCTCTTACAGACGCAATTTTTACTTCCTTTTACTACCGGGTGGCCATAAACATCTGAGATCTCGGTAGCCATGGAATTAGCTACTTATAAATGTTGGTTAGCATTATACATATTTCAATTATAATAAGTATTGGTATGAAATGTAATAAAATGCAAATAAGAGGAGGGGAATGTGCCCCAGATTCTGCAGTTTAGCCTACGACTCGATTATAAAAATCTCCTGTTCTAATTTCAATACTTATTGCAATCTGTAATAATTTTTGACAGATAAGAATTTTAGTTGTGATGACATTAATGACATTTAGTTTAGTTGGATTCATCACTTTAATAAAGCGGTGTTGATTCCAAAGGTAATGTGATATCAGATATTTATGGCCACCCGGTATAAAGGAAGTATCGGATTCACCTCAAAAATTCGAAATTGAGTTTTCAACGGATCTTCACGTTTTAGAGTCCCCTGATCCCAAAAAACATATTTTTTTTCATTGGTCTGTCTGTCTGTGTGTGTGTCTGTGTGTGTGTCTGTGTGTCTGTCTGTCTGTGAACAGAATATCTCAAAAACGAAAAGAGGTATGGCGTTCAAACTTCATATATAAGTTTTGTGTACTATGTAGATGAGACAGCAAGCTTTTGAAAAAAATCGCATAACCGGAAGTAGGTGTTTACTCTTGTGATTTTTCAGTTTTTTTCGATTTTTTCAAAAACGGCCATAACGATTTTTTTTAAACTTTAAATTTTTCTTACATTTTTAATGTGTATTGATGTCAGATAGGTGATTTTCCAGTTGAATACTTCTAAAGTAGGTTTCTTTTGTTTTTTTTCTATTTTTTTTATTAACTCCTATTTTAAATAAAACACCCGGTATATTATTACATTTTTGAATTCACCTTAAAATTCTAGAGAAAATTTGTCTCTTCAACTAACACTCGATTTTGTACCGTTTTTGTAGAATTTGTAATTTTTGAAAATTTTTAACAAATGGTTAAAAATTAAAAATGAAATTTTTGACTAATTATAAGATCACTGTAAAAGGAAGTTGTGTGAGTGTATCACACCAGATTTTTATTGCATAGAACTATTAAACTCCACAACATTCTTTTATTTTAAGAGAAATCCATACATCGATCTTGAGCATCTGCACAGCAAATTTGTCAATAACTCTTAACTCTTTGATTAAAATGTTCACAGTTCAAAGAAGAAAAGTAAAAAATGCAACTCGTTTTTTATGCACAAAACATGTATTTAAAAACGACAATAGGTAAATGTCTCATTATAAAAAAATGGGAATGGGTGCTACATGGCACAATCAAAAACACATACAACCTTAGCAATTACACATACAAAAATGTTGATAGATGAACCTTGAAATTACACGATCTATTAATTGTTGTTGTGAGCGTACCGCATCAGCTGTTTCAACCGATCGTAATTTAATTTTACTTTACTTTTTCGTACTTTTTTTGAAAATAAGAACCGGCCTACAATCTAAGTCTAAAAATTAGAGCAAAATTTTAAGCTGTCATACAATTTAATCGGTCCAGTATCTTCGGAAGAGACAGCGAACAAAGATACATACAAAGACAGAGACCACCGATTTTATGGTATAGGTTTAAAAGAGTAAAATTTTTTTAGTTTGCTCTTCTCAGCAATCAAATTTATAATTTTTTCATTGTCCAAATCACTTAAAATATCTCTTTCATCAACATAGCAGAGTCGAGATGATCTTGAGAGATACAACTGCGTAAACGGTTTTTAACATATTTCAAAATCGGAAAGCTTCGTTCACATGCAACTTGAGTGGTTGACATAGTAAGAAGACATTTATAAGTTAAAAACATGTTTGAATAAGCTTTTGAATCAAAAATGTACTTTAAAAGCATCTAGTATACGCAACAAGGACATCCCTTGCAAAACTTATGAATTGTTCATGACTATACTGCCTTCCTTCTTTTCCTTTTCTTCGTCATTTTTGGAATAATTGTCATCGTCGGAAGCATAAGCATCATCTTATAGTGCTGTATTCGTCTGGTACATTAGATCGTAAACTGTCCCATTTGGTAGAAAGGTCAAATAATTCTTTTTTAATATTATCAGCTGTGATGCTAAGATAAATAATATTATTGAGAATTACAACTTTTTCAAATTTTGGTGGATCTTGGATTGATTTGATTTTTATGAAGTTTTTAGGGTCCAATGAAGCTAGTTCAGAATACATCACATGTTTAGAAAACGTGGTCTCTAAACTCGTTACAACTCTATCTATTGCAGTGTTATACACTTCAATTTTAAATAGTTTAGTTGCATCAATAATGGGTTCATCAACGGCCTCTTTGCCAGCATTTTTTTCTTAGTCTTTGGTCGAATAACAGGTAATTCAGATTCCAAACGAAGTTTTTGCACTATTTCTCTTGCACTCTCTTGAAGCATTAAGTTAACTATATTTATAAAATTGTATGCTCCGAACTTTACGCTTTGGAAATCTCTTGATATGTTTTTCATGGCGTTAATAGCGGTTTTCACTATTTCGAATATCTATCTATACCAGTAGTTTGTAAGTATTTTGAAAGTGGGGTTGTGCTGTGAAATACCCTGGGGTATGTTTGGGCTGTCAGAATAGTGGAATATTCCTATAGGAAATTTTGATATATTTTGGCGTCTAAACTTGCCAATGCGTCTATATTTTCCATATTCACAATACGGTCCAGAGTTTCTATAAGTGCAATAAAACGTTATTCGTTCCTTGCTAGTTTTACGTCCAGGTGCAGTTTTATCAGGCAATAATTTCCAAAAAAGGCCGACTCATCTGCGTTATGAACTGGTTCAGGTATCAGATCACATTATTTCATAATGCTTGCTAATTTGGCAGTGAATGGCTTAATGTTTCATGTTTCATCTGCAGAAAGTTTTGCGCCGAAAATTTTTAAGAAACCGATACCATGTCTTTTCCTAAATTTATTTATCCACCCCCGGCTAGCAGTTCTTCCCTTAATGTTTGACATAGAGCAGAATAGCTTTCTGTTAGAACTTACGACTAGACACGAGACGAGACTATGCGGATGCCTGGCACTCGTTCTGGCTCAGTAAAGATGGATTTTCATGCGGAAACTAGTGCTTTGACACAAGCTGCTGATTGGTAGAAATATAAAAATAGCACATAGTGAGGATAAAATTTTCACTCACTCTTTACTTCACCAATAAGTACTCTGTGCCTAAGCGCTGTTTCTTTATGAAAACCTACCTAATGCAGGCCACAGGCGTGGGTATGGCGCGGCGCTGTCTATATGATTATTTTTTGATAAACAGTTATTATGTTAAAAATTATGCAATGAAGAAATAATTACGTTTTGTAATTTAAATTCGGGACAGGACACCGGGAAATTTCCCGGGAGATGTCCCGGTGCGCCGATGGGCCAGTCCGGCCCTGTTAGGCAGTGTTGCGATAATATCTAGTGTAATAGTTGAAACCCTTTCGTGTTAGATAAATTGGGATGTCGCGGTTCCTCACAGTAGTTCTTAGTGCACAGAATACACTCCAGCCAAGCCTAATACGTCTTTAAATTTCAGCAGCATGATTATATAATATTTTACCAATATTATTTGATGACCTAGATAGATATATTTTGCAGGTAAACTATTTAACATCTTGTGATATGGTCATCTCTTGCTCAAATAAATTTCCAGTCCTGCCTCTTGTGAGACCCGATGCATTTGCAGTAAATAATCGGTGAATCTAAGGTGATTGAAATATTTTCCATCAACTTATATGCCTCTGTCCTCCTATTCTCCAAAGTCCATGGAAAAGGCTCTTAGAAATATTTAACAACTGTTACGCAAACGTATTAGTACGTTCGTCAAGGAGCGTTATTAAAGATATTAGTCACGTTGCATGATTTTTGGCAATCAGTTACTCAAAAACTATGACATTGGGGACAAGCATTAATGATACGCTTTTTATAGGATATGTATCATCCTTAATTTTCTAATAAACTTTTCTTTATGACAAAACACGGTTTACGAGGTATTTCGGAAAAATCTAAACAGTCTACACTTTTTTCAAGATGGCGGCAGTTCCCCATCCTCAATTGTTCAGGACTGTTTACACATTGAACAATAGGGCTAGAAAAATATCTTTGCCAAATTTCAAGCCTTTTCTATTTTTTCTGATATTTATCGAAAAACGGACTTCGTTGCTCGAGCTAATACTATTTGTCTTAATGACTGATGCCAATTACAAGCAATTATATATAAAATTTGGTAATTTAATATATTATACCATGTGATAGAGAGAAAGAAGAAATTAAAGTGAGCCTTCGCCTTCATGAGATTTAGTAAGGTCTCTGCGAAACTAGATCTATAGTACATCCAACACCAATTTCTTTTTTTTTCGATCATGCGACAGTGAAGATATATTCTTATACAGATTGTCCGAAATCCGTTTTGAACATACAGTGTGATTTAAAAAAACTTAATTGCAGCAGGCCCTGGATAGCTTGAATCAGTTGGCAGTAGTATGCCGCTACCACTAATTGGATTATGTCAAAGGTCAATCAAATTAATCCCCGAATTAAATTGATTGACCTAATTAAATGATCCAATTAAATCGAATTCCCCGAATTAAACCGCGAATTAAATTGAGCTAATTAGGCAGCGAATCAAATGGTCCAATTAAATGACCTAATTAAATTCCGCGAATTAACCCGCGTATTAAATTACACATATGATGCGTAGTCCACATATGACCCGCGAATTAAATTTGATTACGCGATTCTCGGAATTCTGCGGCGGCCATTTTGGATTTGATTACGCGCTTCATTGACATCTGTCTCCTTCGCAGTCGTTCTCTCTTGCACTCGTTTATTTAATTTTAAAAAGCTTTTTGCCGCGGCCCCAGGTCGTATTCGAACCCTAGTTGTGGTGCCAGCAGCCTTAAGCCACATCCCCTGAGCCCCCACAGCCTTACGGCTTACGGCGTGTTGGGGATAGGCTATGCTGCAAATTCATTTGTATAATCACGCCTCCATATTTTAAATTAAATGTTTTTTGAAAATTATAATTTATAACAGCGGAGTTGCATCGTCTAAAAGCTTGATAATAATTTTAAAAAACTGTCTTCGTAAGTGCTCTTGTTTGATTTAATTATTTATTTTTATTATTCGCCCCGTATATAAATACGCGCATTCTTTTTAAATGTCTATAATTTTTAATGTTGAAACGAAACTAATATTAAAATTATAATTTACAACAGCGGAATCGCATTGTGTATAATTTTAAAAAGTAAGTAATCACTTCTTTTCTGGAATATATTAGTTTCATTTCGTGCTGGCTTCGTAAGTGCTCTTGCTGGATTTAATTATTTATTGTTATCATTCGCCCCATTTATTAACGCTATTATTCCCGTCTGTGATATTTTTGTTCTATCAATCGCTTTAAAAAAAATGTAAAATTAATCAATTCAAATCGAGTTAACGATAATTTCTAATAACGTTACAATAATTCGTTGTGGTTGTAAAAATTAAATCCTGGTAAGTTAAAAGCAAGCATATTATACAAGGCGGAATGACCGCGAGAGGCTGAGGTGTTTAAAAGTGAACAAAGCCCTGTCAATTTACAAGAAAAAGCCATCAAGCAAAGTCCTTTTTGACGACATGGCAACTTTGTTTGTATGGAGTGTATTCAACCCTCTCGAAAAACACGACACTGCACAGAACCTGGATTTTTGTAAGAAAACTGCATCTTGTTTTCCAACAAATCGATGCAGGTTTGATGGCACGACGGTCTTTAATTTGTAACACCGAGATTGCCATGTTTGGCTTTTATTTTATAAGTAAGCGTCTGAAATTGTGTCATTATATCGATCAAAACTGTATTTTAGGTTTAAAAATCCCAGTATAAATGCAAACGGAAGAAAATAAAAACGCAAACACTTTGTAATAAAGAAATATAGTGTTATTAAAATAAATGTGTTCACAATACTCGACCCATTTAAAAAAAAATTACTTCAAGTCAATTTACAAAAAAATGTTTTAGATTAGACACTGCTTTAGTTTACACGCAAAATGTTTCAATGTAGTCCACCACGGCCAGCACCCCTTCGGGAAACTCGTTCCAAACCAATACTGGCGAAGCACTTCGTTCTTCCTCTTCCAAATCGGATGAACGATTAACTTCAACAGCAGACCCTGAAGTTGAAAAATTTCGCGAATTCAGCGAGCAGGAAAAATATGCAGAATCCGTTAGACCATCGTAAAGTTGCGGTGTGTACCAATCATACGGGACCTCGACGCCTTCTTCAGCTTCTAGTTGATATTCTGGTTGCTCAAACCATGATGGAGACGTAACGCTGTTTGACGAATTTGATGGCGGAATACGGGAAGCATCACTCGAATCAAACCCGCGGTGGTTGTCTATATCGTCACCGGTGGACACCCACTGTAAACCCTAAGATAACGTTGGCGTCAGCAGATCAATTGCCCCCGATAGCGGCGCGCTGGATTGAATCCACATGTCATCTGATTCGTAACCATTGTTAAAAAAACTACAGATGCTTGATACACTTGGCGGATTAAGTACCACCGGGTCGTAATCGTCGTAACACTGACCTCGCGCATTCGGTGTTGACATATTCACAGATGGAGGAGTCGTCAGATCAATTACTGTTTCACCATTTTCGCTACACTCGTAACATTGATTTCGAAAGTCTGACACATACATATTTTTAAAATGCTGAACACTGCTGCTTGCTGAACCACAATATCTGCAACAACTGTAAATCATTTTTGTAAGCCAGTTAAACTATATATATAACAATGGTTAAGATTTCTGCCCCAATCAAAGCAACCCTTATAGCTGTGAAACCGCCAGCAATCAACTTGTCTTGTCTGGGTTATTTCTGGTAAACGCACCTACCTGTTTTTAAAATTTGAGCTACGCTAACGACTCGTACAATTTATAAGAAAGTTCGAAATGACAATTTAATGATAATTTTCAAATAACATAACTCTAACTTGTTGCAATTTTAGTAAAATTTGAATAAAAGAACACGCAATTCGGCATCACGTCACTTAAAATTATATAAAAAATCGACATCATGCCCCTGAAAATTCTACAAAACCCATATTTTTTATGCGACATTCACAAATTAACAGAAATTTGAATAGAAAATACGCAATTGCACATCATCTCACTTAAAATTTTACAAAAATCGCCATCATGTCACATAAAATTCTGAAAAAACGACATTTTAATTCAACACGCGATGAAATTTTAATAAAAAAAACACGCAATTACACATCATCTCATTTAAAACTATACAAAAATCGCCATCATGTCACATAAAATCCTGCAAAAACGAGATTTTTATACAGCATTCGATAAAATTTTAATAAAAACATACAATTACACATCATCTCACTTAAAATTTTACAAAAACAAACCATATTTTTTATGAAACATGCGTTTAAAGTTGAATAAAAACACAATTTCAGGTTAATACAACGATGGTAGCACAATTCATTTTACAAAACAGTTTTTATAATAACGAAAATTGTGTAAAAATAGTTTTAGAGTTATTTCTAAAAATAACTTAAGCATAATTTTGCAAATGTCTTACACTTTTTTATAAACTGCATCGCTCAAATTTCAAATAAATCGCAATTTTTTAAATTACATCACGCTATTATGAAATCGTAGTTTGATTTATATGGATTTTCGCCACTTTGTATCTGTAAAATAGCTTCAGTTACTAATATTTTAGCTTTTAGATTTTTTAATTATTGCAGATTCCTGAAAAACAAAGACAGGGTAGAAATAAAAAACACAAATACTTTGTAATAAACAAATATATTGTCCTTATTTCGTAGAATATTTAATAATATAAAAATAAATGTACAGTTGAATGTCTTATTTTCTAAAAATCACCCAGCCAATTTACAAAACTGTAGTTTGAGGTGCACATTTCAAATTAAAAAGACTGCAAGTAATAAAATCAGAATTACTTTACAAGGAATCGTCGAACCAATTTCATTGAGGTATTTTAAAGTTTAAGACGCTCCCAATCCAGTATTCCATTCGTTTTTGATGTTGATGACCTCTGCCTTATTGATGCAGCAAAATTTTCGAAATTACACTTTACACGATTCAAATCGGTGATTTTAACTACCATCAAATGATATATAGCAAGGCGGTCTATATTGTTCCAGGCCATGACACTGGCTCTGTTGCCAGATTGTGTGCTAGGCCATTCCAAGACATACTAAATTTTGTTTGTTTGAAATATATTTGACATTAAAAACTATTTTGACAAGGCAGTTCACATAAGTTACAAAAGTGCCTTTGAAGTTTTACGTACCAAGCTGCAAGTCAACTTACGCTTCATCAGTTGCTCCATATGGTAGTGTGTTCAAGTTTCCATCTAATGAAACGGTGGCACAAAAATAGAAAGACATTTTGCATTTAGAGAACTGGCAAATTGGAAAGGCTAGTGTTGTGTGTGAAAAGCACTTTAAAATAGCAGATATAAAAGGTAATAAGATGAAGAGGCTGTAATATCACTAGCTTTCAATCAAGTTAATTTGAAGAAATTACTGTTTTAGATGAAATCAAAATTAGTAACGATTTACTTGCAATGGAGAATTAGGTACCTGCCCATTAGGAATTGTTTTTAAATCGAATACTACGGTGAAGTGACGTACTGCGATGTAAATAGCAGTGATTTCTTAGATTTTTTTTCAACCGGAATGCATCACAATGACAGGGATGGTGCAATGACAGATTGTTTCTTTAGTGACCAAAACTAGTAATTTTTTGTTAAAAGTTGGTGAAGCCATGTTGCCAGATTTACACTTTATAGGCCCAGTGTCATGGCCTGGAACAATATAGACCGCCTTGTATATAGGCAATAAATTTACCAGCGTGTCATACTTTACGTAAAGTGGAAATTTGTTTGCGGGGTCCTTTGAAATAATCTTCCAAGTGTCATGCCTCACGTGTTCCACTGTATGTTCTCTAAGGCTACAGCGTGATGATTACATCTCCAAAATGCAGACCCTTTTGCAAGATAACCAGGTTTATCAACCTTTAAAAAAGGATCCCACAACGTCTATTGAGACTAGGAATAATAAATTAATCAGAGATTTACATAATAATAATTACATAGATACCCCACATATCAACGTTTAATTTGTCATAATTCGGTTTCTCCTAAATTGTATGGTTTGCCTAAAATACACAAACCTGACACACATTGTCGACCCATTGTGTTCTCGATACAATCTCCAGATAAAAAACTGTCCAAATATATGGCAGAGATCTTAGGGCAAGCTTTCAATGAATGTAATAGTTTTCGTATCAAAGATAGTTTCGCCTTCAGCGAAAAAATTAATAATTTTCAGTTACCACCCGATTATGAGAATATTTCACTAGATGTGGTTTCTCTTTTTACTAATATTCCTGTAGATTTAGTTATACAGGTTGTTGAAACCAATTGGAACTTAATAGAACCACTAACTAGTATACCCAAATCACAGTTTATTAATCTTCTTAAATTCATCTTTGATTCAACATATTTTTCCTTCAATAATACTTTTTATAAACAAATCTTTGGATCTCCAATGGGCTCAACCCTTTCCCCCAGTCTGGCCGAAATCATAGTCAATACCATCATAAAGGAAAGTGTTCCCAAGCTGGCTTTTCAATTTCCGTTTCTTGACCAGTATGTTGATGATCTAGTTTGTGCAGTACTGGTCTACGACGTTGACAATGTGCTGAGTCTTTTCAATGGTTTCAACCCTCATATCCAATTTACAGTGGAAAGAGAATAGGATAGGTCAGTCCCCTTTCTGCACACTCTGGTTATCAGAACGACTTCCAACACCATTAAACTCGATTGGTACGTTAAACCAACCAGTTCTGGCCGTTATCTGAATTTCCATTCTATACACAACATTCAACATAAGTTGAATGTAGTGAAGGGGCTCAAGCACAGAATCTTAACGATCTCGCATCCGGATTTTCACGCAGTTAACCTCAATAAATTAATTAATACTCTTAAATTAAATAATTATCCTATTTCTTTACTAAATTCTATCTTATACTCCTTCTCCAGAGGCAGGATCATTCCACCAGAAAATTCTGATAATAATATAAATGATAAACCTCCACTTTACAAAAGTCTCATCTACGTCCAAGGACTTTCTCATATAATTAAACAGGTTTTTCGTAAGTTCGATTATATTATCATTGCGGATAAGCACCATCATATCATAAAAGATTGTTTCTCAAAATTAAAGGATAAAACTCCAGCTCTTCTAACCTCTAATGGCGTCTATCAGATAAACTGCAGTGGTTGTCCTTCTACGTATATTGGTCAAACTTCTCAGAGGTTGAAATCAAGAATTACTCAGCATAAAAGCGACTCTCGTCTTAAACCCAAAGCCTGCGCCCTTGCTGGACATGTCAACAGCACTGGTCATTGTATGGATTTTGAAAATACAAAAATCATTACCACTGAACCAAATTCCAGTCACCGCACTTTCATCGAAATGTGCCACATTTTTGGTACCAATAATACCTTAAATTCAAATACTGACATTGACCATCTGAGTGTCTCCTACCACCTTTTGTTAGCCATGTCCAATAATGATTTCTCCTTAGAATTTCTCCAACCGAGGCAGCCCAATGGGTAGATACTTTTATCTTATCATATTTTCTTTCTACTCCCCCAATTCTATTACTACTTCTTTAATAATAATTTTCTAATAAACCCATTACGGTTCCCCGATAAATTTAGTTATATTTAGATCTATTTAGGGTCTCTTTTTCCTCCATATTTTCTCAGGTTTGTCCTTTTCCCTGGTAAACTTACAAGTTAGGGGCTCAATTAGAACTCTTTTTGTAGCTTACACTTTCTAAAACCCTTAGACATAACCCTTGTCGTCGATTGTTTGACTAGTCTCTTATTAGATTGCATTGCACAAGCTAATTGGTCATTTCCATTTTTAACGTCCATTGTAATATTCGGACGCTTTGCGCTCCGCGCATGAGCGGCTCTAACAACCTTCAGACACCTGTCGCTGCCTGCTTAGAAATATTTTTCAATACCACGATTTTTATCTAATTGACGGCCATTTTGATCAAAAAGCTAATAAAACTATTGTAAATCAAATTTTAAATGTGTCAGTGAAGTTTTAATTTGTAACCTGCTCGATACAGGACCAAGTGTAGTTATGTTATTTGTAGCTTAGCTCTGTAACTTTGGTGGCCTACTGCCATTTTTCCGATGAATTTGTTCATATTTGAATATCGTCACGTCCTTATAAAACATGTGTTTGGTTTCCACAAGTTTTTAGGTAAGACCTTCACTCACAATAACTTTTATAACAACGTTGCTTATTTGTAAATTCTTGTCCTTAGCCTTTGAGAAAGTATAAAAAAAATACGAAACGTCAGGCGATTACATACAAGTGGTTTTATTTCAAACTAACCATTAAAGCTTGGTACCTGTGCGTAGTACTGAGATTGGAGTTATTCCAACCCCTGTCCTAGTCACGAAAAAACATTTTACTGTGTATGTAACCACACAAGCTGTGAGAGGAACTATATATTATACTAATTTAATAAGAGGGCCTATTGTGGCACGAGTTCTCCAATGGAACGAATGCTACAATGCCTCTTATTAACCGAGTATAATATACTATTTTATCTACTTTGCATAAAAAAGATAATCAAAAACTTTGAATGTTGACATTTCATAACTGTGCCATCTGTCAGCTGTCTCAAACAAGGTAGGCTGTTTTAATGTTTTTCATATGAAAATAAAAATGCAAAAATAGTGCTATAATGGATGTAACACTATTTGCGGTGTTATAATAGCTATATTGTGGCATCAAAGATAAAGAGATATTAAGATCAGACATTTTACTTATGCCGCTATGTACTAGTTTATTTATTTGTAATTTAACGAAAGCATTTCACTGAACAAACTTGACTACTAAATAAAATATTTGCCATAGGAATTAAAAAAACTTTTCGGTGTTTTCATAGCTGTAGTTGCTGAATTATTTAAACGTGCTCTTAACTTCCTGTCAGTTCTTTCGAAGCTTCCGTCTTAGCGGCACATCAAAGTAGTTACAAATTATTATTGTTACAGATTCTTATTTTCAAGCCTGCCTGACTAACTTCTCCATTTCAAGCAGCCGTCACAAGGGATAAACGCGCCGCTCCGAATTTTCTAAAAGCGAAACAATGTTCAGGGGGAAAACTAAATACGGCAATTATTAGCTAAACAGAAACGTGCCGAATTTCTTATTTCACCAAAAAGTAGCGCCGTGGCAATTCGGTGCTTCGCCGATTTCTAAACACATTCCATCTATTGCAGTGTTTACGATGTGCACACGTACGAAACGATGGTCACCAGATGGCTTCGTATCCTTTATGCACCACTTGCGATCCCATAACAGTATTGTATCGCGAAAGGGCGCATTACATACTCCGAGTAATCGCCCGAAACCGCGCTGAGTTGCTATAATGGACTTGGTTGATATAAAAAGTTTTACTGCTTTAATACGCTCGCGCAACAGCTGGTCTTTGTGGCTGAAAAAGACACGAAATTAATTATTGGATAAATATCTTTGAAGAACAAAGTTACTAAATTTATGCTAGTTGCAAGATTCGTGATGAGATGAGTAAGTCCCACGCCCTTTTTCATTGAATCAGTGATATTGCTGATATGTAATAGTTATTTATGTATTAAGGGCATAATCAATACATTATAGCAGGAAGGACTGTTTAAATTTTTATTATTATATTTTAGTACCTGCTGCACTTTTTTGCACCGATTCCAACTGTATCTGTCTGAGAGGACTCAACGGGAAGTACTGAATGGTTTTGCATCAGAGTAACATATTTTAGCTTCGGTGTTCCCCAAGCTCCTTATTTGTGGCCTACTTTATTTGCTATTTGAGTTATTGGCGTTTTCGATTACGTATACTATAATTATATTCCACTGATATGTGGATAGTTAAGATGTTCATGTCTAGAGAATATGAAGGTCATGAAAACAACTCTCAAGCGTGCATTTTCTTAAAATATTCGAGGATAATATCACATTGCTAAGTTTGAACAAACACAATGCAAATTTATGGAAATCTCGAATGTATTACTTTCACAACCGTTTTACTGGTAAAATCCACCTATCAGCAGTAAAACTATCAATTATATTAATTTACAGTATTTAATCGCAAATATTTACTTTGTTGTTCCTCAATGCAGTTCCCGTATCGCACCCCCCTAAGCATTATCAATTTACTTACTTAATCTAAATTCAGGGCCCTTCATGTTCATTTTCTTTTATGGTTGTTCTTTCAGATCGACATATCTATTACTAGTTTTCTTTCTCGCATTGGCAAGATTTTTTTTCTGCAGTAGCTTTTCTTGATATATTATTTCTATTTTCTGTCCTTATTCGTTCATATTATATAACCGAACTATGTAAGTTGTCTTCAGTGTAATATTGTTCTGCTTGCAAGCCTCTCTCCTGCTTTTCTAATATTTGCATCTACTTTTTACATCTCAAATCGATAAATTCAATTCAGTCGTTGTTCAAGCAGTGCAAATATAGGGGGGTATCGGGTTTGTCACTTCTATTTTTACCTTTCTTTTGTCATTAGGGAGTTTCCAATGTTGAGCAAAAATAGCAGTGGGCAGAGAGCGTTGTTATCTCAGCATTGACAATGTGGCTCATTGATAGAAAACGGAACGAAAATGGGAGCTGCCCCAGGATGTCTAAAGCGGAATTTGCGTCGTTTTGAACGCGATGTAACGACAGGCCCTTTAGGACTACGTCGATGAAACGCTAACGAATAAATAGGGGCAGTTGAAAGTTTTCTATGCGCAATTAGCGTGGATCCACACAGGATTAACAAAAAATTTTCTCAGGGATTGCTTGGGATGCCGAAGGATTGCGAAACGATAGATTGACGTATTGGGAGTCGATGTTAAGTTGTTCTTTATCCTCGCTTCAGGTTTGCCTTTCAATGAACTATATTGCTTTGCGGTCTTTCTTAACTTCCTCTTACTCTTACTCACTACTCCTTTATCTTTCTCACTTTCTACTAGCCCAGAAGCATCTGTCCATTGTAGCTTCTATTGGTATATCTCCGTACTTACGTTCTTTCAAAAAAATTTATTTCCTTTTTGCTGAATTCATCTTATGCTTCTGGAATTGCTTGTAGACTTTTTTTTCAGCTTTTTCAATTTTCGCTATCCACATTGTCGTCGTTAGAGTATTTTTATTTCTTATTTGGCGAGTCCGCAATTGTTTGTGCCACTTAATTAAGTGGTTTCCTACGCAGAATTCTAATATTCTTGTGAAATTTCTGTTTTTCATATACTTCTTTTGCTTTACCAAGTATCTTTCTAGAGGTTTTGGACTCTTTTATTTAAATTATACATACAATCATACATACATGACAACAATGTTATTACCTTGTATATCGGATTAATTTTTAAGGATTATTGGAGAACCACATCGTTGTGTGATCCGTAGGAAATTATAATCTTCTACGACTCATTTTTTTCTTCTTTCGTTCAATATTGTAGGTATCTATCTTGTCCAGACGGACCACTAGCTCTACGTACTATTGTTCGTATTTTCTCGATTCGACTGCTGCAGATTAGCACAGCCAGCATCCTTTAGATAAAGTCGTTAACCGCTATTTTTTCTTTCATCACTAAACGCGTTCTTTAATTTATATTTACGTGCTTCTCCTGTTTAGCATATAGCTCATAGTATTTCCGATCTTCCCGCTGGTTGTCTTCATAGTCTCCAATTAAATACTATACATACCTATTTGCTCTGGTTTCTTAAAAAAACAATACTATAGTTCGTATTTATGATGAATAGGGTGATACTTGGTCAGGAAAAGACAGAAACCAGTGCAGAGATATTGCCAACGCCTTTCTTTGACCTTTGTAAATCATCCTAATTTGTCAGATTTGTTTTCGTTATATCCTTTTGTTCAGGACTCCTCTGCATAGAGGATCGATTAAAATGATGAAGGAGGTTGTGCATTTATAATACCTACATTGGTTCTGATATCGCGATCTTATTTAGAATTCTTACCTTTCAAAAACTGCATTATTTTATCTAAGAGTATATTGATTAGTAAGTTATTTGAGATAACGAGATTATTTATTGTGCAGTTTGTTATAATTCTATCTATTATGATATCATGTTGATATGTAGGTCGATCATTGCAATAGAGGTTAATAGTGATAATATCACTAAGCTTATAATCTCTTTTCAGATGTTATGTGGTATTTTAGTAAGTATCAAACGTTTTTCAAGAAGCTGTATAGCGCAATTGGTAGAGTGTTAGGCTTGCATTTAGCAAGTCTTTGTTTTGAATTCCACGGTGGGCGGAATATTTCCGCAGTCCTGGCGATCGCTATCGTGTCCGGTTAGATTATTCACAGTTGGGCACCAAATTATGTAAACTGCAGTCTCCTCAGAACCACAGACCTAAGACATACAGTGGCAAGTTCAACACATCATCAAGACATACACCTGATACAATGGTTGCTACGCAAGCACAGAAGGCGCTCTCCATCTTTGTAACGCGAAAGCAACGGCCAAATTGAGCATTGCATCGCCATGCACTAAAGCCCATGCAACACATACACATTTTTCAAATATTGAGCGTCTTTCCTTCTGAGAAAATAAGATGATATTAGAAATTCAAGGTGTCGTAGGTTTACCCTACTCCGACTAAAGTAAAATTTTTGTGTGCTATTTACACAACATATCAAATAGTTATTTTCTACTACAGCTTAAACACTTTGCGTGGCTAAAAAATTGTTCCCCGTATTACGGTATGCTAAAGTAAATATAAGAGTGGCTATTTTAGTGCGAAATAAAATAAATAATAATCTTATTCCTACTGTTCGCTTCAGCGCAAGCCTCTGTAATTTAGGATGATAAAGCCCAGGCCATTCCGGCAAATAGAGAATTTTAAAAATACACCAGCAAAGCCCAGGTATTTCTCGACATTATACGTTGCGGTTATTTACAGGAACAAACAGCAGGTGGCGTGTTTCCGCATTTCCCGTCAGACGAGATGGTGACTGCAATATGCGCGCGATCCACCTCATGAAGCGGTGCGCCTTGTTCTTTTATTTGGTCGTTATCTTGTTTTGTCGTATGAAGTTTATATCATTTCCACTATCCTTCTAAGATAAGATATACAGTTCGCTTCGCCCAATCATAAAATATTCACCGAGGAAGTTATAACGCGCTGGAGATGAGTTACGGCGGCGACGCTCCCATAAATCAGCCCAGTTTCAGCGGCTGCGAATTGAAAATGTTTTCTAACCATATATTCCGACTTAAACCATGCAGTTCAAGTGGTAGCCGAAGGCTTCGGCGGCCATGACAAATGTGGCGGGTGTCCATGGGCGTAGTTACACTCTCAGATTTAAGGGTACTTAGGTTTGTGCTTCAGACCGCTACAAATTGGAAGCAGGTATAGAAACAATGCATACTTATACTTAGATGTTAGTTACACATTTACATAAAAAAATACTATGCCACATTTTCGAATTAACGTTTAAATTTCAAAGCTGTTCTGCTATTTTTTAATTTGTTGTTGAAAAATTAGTTCTTGGGGAATATACAGAGTATTCTGCTGTGTTTATAAATTACCAACGTTATTTTTAAACCATTGCACTCCTTAACCAATTTCTTGTTTTCCTCATAACGGAAAATGTTTGACAAGAGACAGCTTAGAATAGGTTTTTAAAACTACCAAAAGTACATCGTCGTCATCGCCTTTGCTGCAGGGGTACAGGCATTCCTTTCCTCTATGTCGATACAAGCTTTTTGGGAACATGAGAATCAAATCCAAATATTTTTGCCCAGAACTAAACTCTTACCTCTAACCCACCTCCACTTGTGTTTTTGACCCTATAGTTTTATTTAGTACCGCATATTGTTTGAAGCTCATTAAATTTGGCATATAACACTGAATGCTAAAAATGCAAATAAAGGCTTCGTATGTATTTTAACATTATCTGACAACTCCTCTATTGCTGTAGCACACCAGACAGAATGTATGTAATGGTGGGGCGCATAGCTCTCAGATTTTCCTTGAATCGGCCAGTTTCGGATAGAAGCACCAGATTTGGTATGAAAATTCCACGAAAATCCGCCATTTTGTTTGAAAATGACGTGCTAAATCAAATTTTTCATCTATAATTTCTAAAATAGGTGGTTTTGATAATAAATTCTGAAATAAAAGTTGTAGAACGTCTTTTTTCACACATTTTATGCAGTTACATTTTTTTCGATAAAAGTAGTAGTAACAGACTTTAGAGGTATTAAAAATAAAATTTGCGTTTACTGTTGGACAGAGTTAATTACTGGTAATGCTATAAAAAATAAGATGTGGATACCACGACTTTTCCACTGCTTGTAGAAGTTTAATAATTTATTTTTTTTCAAAAACTCTACTTCTTACGAAAAATGTTTTAAAAAGGATTATAGACAGTTACGTATTATACCAGGTGACCGGTTCAAAGCCGAAAATAGCAATTGCATAGTATATGACAAGCTTACTAAAAGCATTTAGTTTAATTTAAAAAACAAGGTTGCCTAGATCAGAACTTTAAATTTAATGGGGGAGTGGAAGACTGAAAGTCCTTAGACATCAATTACGTTAGACATATGATTTGCTTACTTACTCTCTCTTTCTCTCTCTCTCTCTCTCTCATCAGCCTTGGTCTATCCACTGTTCGATAAAGGCCTCTTCAAGTTCTCTCCATACGTTTCTATTTTAGGCAGTTTGAATGCAGTTTATTCCCGCTATTTGTTTAATGTCGTCTGCCCATCTTTTTTGTGGTCTTACTGTACTCCGCTTTGTAAGTCTTGATATTCATCCAATGACTTTGATGTCCCATCTGTTTGGTTCTTGTCGAGCTACATCACCAGCCCATCTTTGTTCTTCGTCTAATTTGTTAGTGATTTATTTTTTCGCGGAGATTAACGCCGATCATGACTCTTTCCATAGCCCTTCACGAAGCTCTAAGTTTTATCATACGTCTTTATCAGTGTCATGGTCTCTAAGCGATATGTTGCAACTGGAAGTATACATGCCCCGTAAACTTTGCTCTTTAAGTTAATGGGTATGTTGGTGTTTTTTATTATATGGCAAAATTTTCCAAAGGCTTGTACGGCGTTAGACCTCTGCGGTTTCATTACCATAAAACTAGTTTTTACGAACGATCTTTTTTTTAGAATATTGTTACCGTTACGGCGACTAAAAAGAAGCAAGCAAAGGCCAACGGCTTCTCAGCCGGAGCTGGTCGTGGGTAAAACAAAAGACTCGTAAGCTTTAGCTGAAAAATAAAATATGGGCGCCAAGTAGCTAGTAACCCAGCGCTTTGCTAAACAGAAGATACACTACGGAAGGCGCTACTAACCAAACCTGAAAATATAAAGGGTAACGGCAAGGCACAAATCATATACGCAAACAAATAGGTCATGGTAGTATAATTGCTCCAAACAAAGAATACAGGCACAATATCATAATATATATATATATATATATATATATGTATATATATATATATATATATCACAGTAAAGATTAAGCGTTATATTAAGCCTCACCAAAATTAGGCCTATAATTTAAATATTCAAAGAAGTGTAGGTGACAAATAGGCGTAAATTAATTAAATAGTTAAATGGTAAGTAATGAATTAATTACGATAAAATGTATAAGTATTAGAAATTACAAGTTGACTTTTAACTTGGCCAAATGCACTACAAAATGAAGGCGGTCGATAGCTCATTGGCTATGACACAAATATTACTAAGTGAAATTTGGATCATTCAGTTGAATTCGGCCAGAATCCCACTATGCAAGAATAATATAAACATTACCTTTAACATGCGATAACGTATACCTAGAATCCAAGATCTTGTCTTCCAATATAGCGCCCTACGAACCGATAACTGATTAAAATAAGTTGTTCAGGTGTCGCAACTAATACCGCGTGTAGTTACTTGCAAATGCGGGCCTAACTTAAGGCTGGACTCAATCTAAAAGCATGTCACCAACGATACGTGACGACCGAGAAACACACTTAAATTACACAATACGAAACGTCTAATAAATACTGTTCACATTGTATCTGAATCACAGGCATACATCAAGTCGGATCCCAAATTCGAGTGCCCGAAAGTAGAACATAAAGCAACCGACCTTACAGTGGCTCTCCAGGCAGCAGTGCGCGCAAAAATCAGGACAGCCAGCTCGACCAAAGTTTGGGCAGGACTAACGACCTGCAGGTAACATGTCGCTGAAGTAGGCTACGCCGAAGCATCTACCTGTAGGCGAGGGGATTCGCACTCGCCAAGTTAAAGCAAAAGCTGGAGGCCGTCTTCGCCAGAAGGAAACGCTGCCAAACGAAGGGGAACCGTGCAAATGGACGGAGCAAAATTGGAGATGCCGTACATATGGAGCTGTACAAATGGTCGCCGTACATACGGAGCTAAAAGGGGTATCAAACCATAGAATCTAATTCAAATATTTATCAAGATAACGTACCCTAGGTGTTCTGGCTCCGCTTCGCCAAAGGAAAACATGTGCTCGCCGAGGTAAAATCCAAGCTAAGCTTGAGGCTTAGAAAATCGCCAAAAATAACCTCTCCGGGGGGCTGTACGCCCACCCCGGAAGGCCTAAAACGCAATACAACAGAATTTCTAAGCCAGATGCCCACGAGAAAATCCCATTAAGGCTCGTTTCAAAACGAAATCTCACAAAGGCACCTATTCTCTAGCTACACAAAATGGCTAATGGCCGAAAATACTGATAAGGGAATCCCAAATTTAGAGATTGGTGGGAGCGTTTAATATGCAACCAGGCTAACACCGATGCAGTAAGAGAGGCCTAGCCTAACGCAAATTAATTAAGCATATAGATTCCTAGAAATTCAAAGCTTGTAATAGCGGGTAATATTTAGGTTTATCGAAAATAGGGCAGTTAATTATGTAATACCTTTAAATGACTTTTAGCCCGTAACAATATTGCTAATACTTACAATTCTTTGTCCAATAAGCTGAAATCTTTGTCATCAACTTGTTTCAAAGGTCATCTCTACAACATCTTATTGGATAATCAGATGCAGTAGTATTTTATTTGATTGAAATAATAATTCTGTATTTGCTATTGGATATAACCTTACTCCTTACTATTAATCATATTTGTTAGACAGCTTAAGTGGTAGAACAGATGGTATTAGTTTTAATTCCAATCTGAACTTCGCACTTTTGGGTTTTTGATAGAATTACTCATACCAATGATATATTTTTTTACATGTATATAGTTTCTTTAACCCAATAAAAGTCCGTTATTATTATTATTATTTTCGTTCCCAATCTTGAGTTTATGTACTAAGTATATGTATTCTTCTACTACCTGAAGGTTGTTGTTACCTATGGTGATACCATTATCGGATGTACCCATGACTTTCGTTTTCTGGACCTTCATTTTCAGACTCACGCGTTTTGATGTTCTAAGAAGCTCTGTTAACATGTCTTTCAATTCTTCTAAGTCATCACTAATTAAGATAAGATTTTTCACGAATCGAAGATTGTTTAAGTACGTTCTATCGATATTTAAACCTTTTCGTTCCTATTGGATATTTCTGACTATTCAATTCACCTGTCAAAAAGTGACCAATGAAAATCCAGAATTCTCACTTTCTTGACCAATCAAAAAGATATCAGTGGATATATCTTCCTAGAAGGTATTCAAGTGACTATTTTAAACAAATGTGATTTTTATGAGAAAAAGTCAATATTAGTGTTTTGTTAATATAGAAATTGCGTAGTTTGTTGCTAGATTTACTGAAAACTAATTTAAAAAGTAGTTTGGTTCATTAAATAGTCCCTCGAATACCATTCTTAGTTAAAGTTAAGTAGATTATTTTTGCGGTGGTATCATTACTCATGTCCATTCCGCTTGGGATCGTACCAAAGCGCAATGGACATTCGTGACACCACCCCAAAAATAGTCGACATAACTTTGACTACTCGTGGTATTATAAGTGAATATATCTTCGAAGACGAGGATAAATACCTTTGGCGAGATAGTGTCACCCTGGCACACACCTCTCTTGACCTAAATGTGATTGGTTGTTGTATCATCATTAATTTTTTGCTTTATGGAAGAATTCGCATTTATACTGCTCAACAAATGAACTGGACCATTTGCATATTTTGATGCAATTCTTAAAAATATTTTCTAAAAGGACAGGCATGCCATTTTTAGTAACCTTTCAGGATTGTGTCACTATAAAAAGCATTTCTTTTCATAATTCGGTTTAAATAAATCCAAGTCCATTAGTAAAATATTGCAATTTGAAAATTTTGAACTTGGCCCAAATGTTGATAGCACATTGCCTACAAGGTATGCCAAATCATTGGCATGTGGCAATGTTCCGAGGACACTCAAAAAATTATTAATTTTCTTATTTTGTTCCTCCTCTTATTTTTGTTAAAAATAGTTTTTTATAATTTTATTATTTTTTTATTTTAGTAATATGAAAGGTAAAAGAGGCTATAGATCATGAATGAATGAATGAATTAATATGATTTTGTTAATGCTTCAGTTAATATTTGAATACAGTACAATTAAATATGCTTAATATGAGTATACCATAAAACAAAAACTTTTATATATATTTTTTATGATGTAATGTAACAAACACAATTTTTATGGCTGGTTCAGTTCATTTGTTGAGCAGTATATATTGTGGTGATTATTAATTGCCTCGGTTAATTCAATGACTCTAAATCCACAGGGGTAGGTCGCTACATCCAAAACTAAACTGCTACTAACTTGGCTAATAATTATTTCAAGTTCTAAATACACATTGATTTGTCCGCACTCTGTATGCTCGCTATTTAACTAACGGGAATTTCTAGCGTGATATTTCTACCTGACGCGACCGACATTAATTCCAAGATGGTTGGCTGGTGTCGAAAATAAAATAAACAAGCTCCGTGTTCTATTTAAATTGTTTATATCCACGCAGTAAACGCTGTTGTTATGCGAGAAAATTTTAAAGTGAGTATCCCACGTGAGAAAACAATATACTACTGACGCGACTACCGGAAGTTAAACGCAAAGCGACGCTATTCGAAAAGAATCACACAAGGACACTTTTTAGCTGGTCAAATCTGACCTTTAGATGGCTTGTAAGATGATCTCAGTAAACCTGCAGTCTCGGTAAAGCTACCACGATGCTCTGCATAGGAATTCGTTACCCGCCTACTATTACCAAGGCAGGAATGTAGACTCGAACTCCTCCTCGATGTCGGCTGCAACTTGGATCGCTTTTAGAAGGCCTTCGATGAAGCCGGGGGCCCACTATCGCGCAATGCTGCACCACACGTTGACGGCTCGCTTATGCACCTTATACACGCACTAAGAAAACTGGCTTACCCTCCGTAGAATCACTTTGAAATACTCTGACTTGCACCGGACCAAATGATGCATTTTCCTACTTGTTGCGGAAGCTCAATATAAAGGAAAACTTCCACAAATCACCCTGGGCACACTCTCTCACTAAAAACACAACTTGTTGATAAACTTGGCTATTTATTCGCTCATAAAATATTATTTATTTGGGAGCTTAGCAGAACACAGCGTAACCTCTTGAAGAAGCAACTCCAAATTGTCTGTTTACAGTTTTGTTTTTTGTTTCATGAAATGCCAAACCTAATTTGATTTTAATTTGTTTTTACACACAAATAAAGGTATTCTAAGAAGATTATACTATCAATTATTTACAACGCTTGCTATTTCATAAGAAATCTGAACTTTAAATTATCACATTTACTGAACGATTTTACCATTAATATCTGTATTACTGGTAATGTTATAAATTACTAATAATTATAATTTTACATATAAGACTACTAAATGCGATCATAGCAATATATATTTCAGTAGTTTTGAATATCTTGTGTCTATTTGGACTTTAGAATTTTGAAGATTTCAATGGAAGCGAATGCCTTATAGAAGAAGCCTGTGAATGCAAAATAAGTGAGGATGTTATATTCAGTAGTTTTTTCGATAAGGGATGTAAGTGTTTGAAGATCGTTCTTAGTGCCATATTTTCTTCGAAAACCCGCCTGCTCTACTGGTTGATAGAAGTCTAATTTAGCTGTTAAGAAATGTGTGACGATCTTGGTCAACAATTTATAAAGTCCCCGCTATCAGCTTTTTCAAAAATCAGAATGACCTCCGCGCATTGCCAAGAGTTTGGAATATCCGCCTCATCAAGACATTTGTTTAGCCGAATGCTGACCGATTCTAATAGAGGCTCTCCACCCATTTTCAGCATTTCGGTAGTAATGTCTGGCAACTTCTTATTTTTCATTTCACGCAAGACTGATTTAAGTTCTTTTATGTTAATTTCGGGAATTTCCTCCGATCCTACATTCATGATATGTTGTTCTTGGCAGTTTTCTTGTGAATAGGTGTTGTATAAAGATTTGTAGATATTTTCTTAAATCACTGAATCGCTATTGTATTATGTGCTTTTAAGTGCGCCGACGTTTGTTGAGTTCAGGGGTGGGGCTTAAATTGTTTTCGATAAGTTTTGTGTATCCTTGTTGCGTTGTAGGAAAAAGGTAGAGTTTCTGAACTAGGTTTTTCCTGTCGGTTTTGATATCAATTTAAAGAGTTCCTCTCACCATCCTATGATCACTTCCCGTGTCAAGCTTCGGTTCAGAACCGAAACGTATACCTTAGCCGTTCACGATCTTTTTGGGTCAGGTGAGGCTATGACCATCTAGTGATTTTTTTGGCAGAACCTCTATTGCAACTAAACGCCCTCATGGAAATTGACACTTTTTGTGTTAGGTTAGGTTGTTTTTAGTTTAAGGTTATATTTTCTGAATAGGTACATTGTTGCTGGATATTCTCTAGTTTCCCCATAGACTCGCGTTCTTTTAAATTTGGTCTGTCCTTTTTAAATTGGAAGTAGCATCGTTTAATGGAAATATTTTGTTGTAACAAAATTATTTTGGGAATTTTGACTTTTCCTTTGACGGAAATTAAAATTATTTTTACACATTTGATAAATCATTTATTTTCTTACGAATTTTAAAATAATAAATCTGGCAATGTGGGGGCAAAAAAATGTCGAACAGACACTGACGGAAAAAAAAGTTGCATCCACTACATCATCGAATCAGTTAGTCCAACATGAAAAGAAAAAATCATAGCCAACTCTGTCCCAAAAAGGTCATGAACGGCTTATAAGTGGGAAAGAATTATCATCGTGGTTGTGCAAAACAATAATAAACCGCTCTTCTTTTCCTCATCTGTCAGTTTAGGACCATGTACAGCTCACTAGCTACCTGGGTGCTAAAGCTGGGGTAAGTAACAGTGTGCGTTTGATATTAACACTGACTTGGAACTTGACTCCACCTTCAGTGACACTTGTTACTCTTAACGGATAGGAGCATTCCTCTAAAACGTGACTATTGTTTACTGGTGTCACTGCTTTTGAAGTTTGGGAAGACCCTATAGTTTGTCCTCCACTCTAAACTTTGTGGGGGTAGGTGGCTGTTGTTTGCTGTTGTCAAGCGTGTTATTAACATCCCCACGCATGGGTATCGGTTTCTCATCGTTGTAGTGACTGAACTCTTATCTCTACGCCACCCCAAATGGTGGGGGCACTTGAATTTAAAAAAAACCATCCCTTGCTAGATTAACCTGATTTATCTTTCGTTCAATCTAGGGTTAGTCAGGGACAGAAGTCGCCCGAACGAGTTATCTTCGTATGTGGCAAGGTTGTTTGTACTTGTAGTACTATTCTGCTTTGTATTTAAATTATGATTATCCATTATTTATAAAAAGGGTGTCCGTTTTTAGTTTATTGTTATATGTGGAACCTGCATGTTGATAAGCTGGATGACTTCTGCATCGTATCACCGCCCTTTTGCAAGTAAGTAAATCATGGCTTTTGTATTCTTTATTTCTATATTGCGCCCTGCACTTGTCACACGACTCACGCCCTTGCAGTGTTTTCGTACGTTTCCGAAACATTGCATTTGAAGTATCTGGTTAGATTGTCTGCCTTCTACCCTTATTCTGACTAAGCCTAGGTTGAATTTTTCTTTCTTTTCAGAGGGATCTGGAAAGTTAATTTTGTTTCTATCTCAGTTCTAGAGCAAAATATATTTCCTGGGGATGTTTTCTCGTTTTGGTCGTTTAACGCTTTTAGCAGTTTTCACATTTTTTCATTATTTCCAATAAAGATGATACTTTGGGTTCTTGATCTTCCTGGTTTCGGTATTTACCATGTTTTTTCGCGATCGTGCCTTAGTTTCGTGCGTTGATCATCGTTACAGCCCTCGGTGATTAATATTCTGTCACTCATACTGAGAACGGCCGGAAAAGGGCCTCCTATTTCTTTCGAGATGAAATCGTTTAGAACTTATTAGTTTGTTCTCTTTAAGCTTCCAATTTCTTTGAGTCTACTTAAGATGAAGGTATCGTTTTCAATTTTTGGTAATTCGCGAAGCCGAATCTATGAAAAAATGTTTCGTTGCTAGGTATGTAATAATACTATCAACACCGCTAGTTGTGGCTGATTTCGACTGATGCTCATCCTGAAATGCCTGCTAGAAGAGAAACTAAAAAGAGAGTGGTGACATGGCAACGCCGGAGTTACTTTCTGTAGTTTCAGTCTTAGTTATAGTCCACTTACTATTATTTTATCCCACTACGTTGGTTTCTTTCACAAAGCAACAGTATTATAACATCTCTAAACGTCTTCATATTGCTACGTACGCTTATGTTCTATGCTATCGATAAGTGATAGCATTATGCCCATATTTCAAGCTGAAGTGAATTTAACGTTGCTACTAATAATACAATACTCGAAATGTTAATTTAGAAGAATAATTACATTTATGCTTTCCAGTCACATTTCACCGATTTTAACTATCGCATACTGTAACTTCTACTTTCTTTCCGAATCATACGATGCTACCAAAGCTTTCTTTGGCTTCATACTTCATACCATTCCGACGAGAACGTTCGGGAACATTTGATAAAGACAATCAACTATGAGCAACAAGGTCCCTACTGCGGGGACTCTTTGTTACAGGGGAAGCCCCGTTTACGGCATATAGAAAGCCTAAAGGTCCCAGTAGCTCAGAATGAGGGTGGGTATGACATAGTCAAAACAGTTGTAGTTGGAAAGATACAGTGACCAATTCGTAGTATTTTTAAAGTCGTCACCTGATGATTGTTTACCGGTAATGTAGTGGGTTATTTCAACCAGGAAAATAACTCTCGGAAATAGGGGATGTGAGTGTGCAGCTTTATCTTGTTTCGTGGTTCTGAAAGCTTACTCTACCAGAAAACGCAAAACTACACCTTGTTTTATAAATAAAAACATTCAGTAAATTTAAGAAACATTTATTAAGATAACATTCATGAAATCTGTGGAAACAGAAATATATTTTTGGTTGGACTTCCAAAAGCAGCGTAGGTCTTAGACTTTTTACTGAAACTTAACGCAACTTTATTTTATTTGCATTGCCATAGGAAAATCCTCATAGATACCTGGTCACCGTTCGGGTCCTCTTCTACAAAAAATCTGTCTCATTGTTCAGCAGTCAGCCTGTCACCCCGTCGTGCATTCTATCAACCTTATGGTTGGTCTGATGTTACGATGATATCCCGCCATTTCCTTCTTGCTTTTTCTTCTCCCCACGTCTGACGTAATTATGCTACCAACCACTCGTTGAATTGCCTTTGAGTTCTTTTCACTTTGTAGCATAGTATTTATTATATTTTTCCGTTCACTTGTTCGTGCATATCTGTCGAAAAAAAAAATTAAAAATGTGTATTCTGAACTATCTCTATCTTTACAATATATACATTTGTCTGTGTTCGCTTTTCCTAAGGGGCAGAGGTAATTCTGAAAGCATCCGTATCCTGTCAAGGCTAGTGTTCTTTCAGGGCCATCTCAGTTATCTTTCAGATTGCTTGCGTTGTGGATCGTCCCTTCACAAGCCCGTATTGTTGGCCTGGAAGTTCTTATTTCTTGTAGCTTTTACGTACTTTAATTTTTCAGCTGTTAATTATTCATTAGCACCCTGTTGTCTTGATTTTGTAAGCACAAGGGTTTGTACGATAATTTTGTGTTTTTCCAGCTTCGTAGGCATTCGTATTAGACAGATCTCTGACACTTGGTTGTGGCGATTCAATAGTCATGCTATTTATTTGGGTATTACGTCATACTACAAAATGAAAAATATTGGAACATGAACGTTTCGGAAGACAAATCAAAAATTTACTAAGAGAGCTTATCTCAGTGGAGATCTAGCAAAATCTGAATAACCTTTCAAGGAAACAGCTACGATTGTTTAGAAAACACTTTCTTTTCTAGCAGCTTCTGGGCGACCTATAACATACTTACAGTCCGGAAATTATTTTACATGCCGTCTGGTCTTGGTTCTTTTCTTCCAGCTGCTGCTGAAAGTTCCTCTATGATAAATCTGTGACCTGTTCACCTACCTTATCTGTCAAATTTGTTCTTGGGTGTTTGGGAAACAATGCATCAATCATTCTTTTGGCAAAATATGTTTGTATTTTTGGTGGTGGCTACTATCTGGTCTCCTAAGCCCCAGACATAATCTTCATCTTCGTTGCATAATTTTTTTCACGCATCTTCCCCTTCATCTTAATTTCATAGTTTATTGGGGTCTTGAGTTTTCCTTAGTACACTGGAATTTGTATTTATGCGAATCTCGATTATTTTGTTGGCTAGGTCTCCTTGTGATATTAATTATTGACCTACCGAACCCTGTCTCAAACGTTTCCTCATCTTCCATATTCTGTATAACTAAGTTTTTTAGTTGGTATCCATTCTGTTATGATTCCTCATTTTCTGTTTTCATATTAAAGCTCTATTCTGGGGATATTGCGTTATAGCCGTTTTACATTTTCTCATGACGAGAAATTGTTTCGTTACTGTTGATAGGCCTTTTTTCTTCTTAAGTTTATGTGCAAGCGACTGGGTATTACAACTGTTATAATTTATGAAAACTTAGTGACGTCCATATTAATCTTCAGAGCCGAAATTAATTTCCGAATATTTAAAGTGAAAGTTTGGTAGTTTAAATAGGATTTTTCAGTAAGTAATCTGATATAACAGACACTATATTCATGATATCTCCTCGTTTTAGCTCAAGAAAATTTTAACATTTGTCGTGTAATATATTTTTCGGTTATTAAAGTTGAGGACTCTGCAGCTTCTTTCATTTCTGTTTAAATCTGGCTATAGTTATTAATTGTCGGCCATTTCAAAAATAATCAACAGAAAATTCAGGATTTACGTCTTTGATAACTTAGAAACAAGATTTTATGACCGATGAACAAAAAACAAGACGTTTAATTTTTAGCTTACCTTAATACGCTAACTTTGACATGTTTCTCATCATGTATCATAATTTTCATTTTGAAAATTCGTTTGGTCGTCCAATGTGGTTGCAGAAAATGTGTAAATTGTTTTCTTGCACTCGTGAAGTTTGAGAACTCCTGTTTTGATTGATCTGTACAAATTTCCTACTCGTACAAATATGTGTCACTTTACCCACGGATTGCATATATAATTACATGAGCAATCCATGGAATTTGTGGATGCTAAAGGTCTCCCCTCCCCCTCTGGCTCCTTTCCGCGCTTATGTGATTGCTGATGCCGCCACCTGGCTCGCTGCAACGCCTAATAAAGGCCCGCGTGATTTAATCAAGAGTAATGCAGGACGGACTAAGTAGGTCGCAGCTGAAATATTTTTTACTTACTCCATCCACCAGAAGGCGAATTACTCCTGTTCGCCCCGAAAAAACGGCGTGGCCGAATAACGGGAATTTACGATTCCGGTTTAGGAGCGCGCGATAAATGTAATATCGGTGATATATGTTCTCGTTTTATTTAATCTAATTTCCCTCCGGGAGGAATTTTTGCGGGCACATATGGTTCAATTACGCCTTAACTTCCACCTCGTTGACCACGGCCATAAATCTCGAAGAATGGATTCGCTCGCACGGTCTAAATTTTCCCTCCAAGACTTATCATTGCCACATATGCTGTCCCAATAATGCCTATGCATTTTTCTTCCTCGCCGAGATGGCGGCTGCTCCTAAGAGCAACATTGTATGAGATTGGCGCTACCTGTGAGATATGGCGCGGGGACCTTTAACCTATTACACGCCGTAATGTGCAAACCATAAAAATCGTGGCGAGGCTTTAACTCTACCATGCAGAATCCGGGATTTACAACCTCGATAAGTGTGTTAATAGTTTCCAACTCTTATACGTAGAGTTAGGAAAATGCATATTTGCATAACTTTTGCTATTGGGAATAAATGGGGAACTGTTCAAGATATGTGCTTGTCCACATACTAATTTGCTTTTGCATAGTTTGGCTTACAATTAAAGGTTGATGAGTGTATCCGAAACATGTCAATGCAAATTTCATATGATGAGTGGTACAACTAACTAATCACTTTCACAAATATCTCTAAGCTACGAGAAAACGGGTAATTCCCAGTTGTCAGTAACAATCTACTTGTTTTCTCTTAGTTGAGCAATGGCATCATACTGAAATCATACAACAATATTGGTACAGACATTCATTCTTAAAAATAAAATAATTGTCTTTATATGTTTTAATTTTGATAACAATACAAATTTAATTAGAACACTCTCAGGCGCAGCTCAAGCTAATCGCCTACTTAACCCAAGAAAGCAACATGCACAAAGTTAACAGACAAAATGTACACAAAAAGAGTATATGTCAGTTCAGTAATGTAAATATACTGTTACGTGTAATTTACCATGTAGGTGCAGTCAAGAAATGTTACGTATTATTTTTCGTTTAAATACATACAGATGCAGTTGAAAAAACGTTTCAAGTGTGACCTACAGTTCATAAGTGTATATTTGGTTGCATACTCATTTCTCTTTTTTGAAAATCCTTGGAAGTTTAAGGGATTATAGTAAAATTTTCAAAATAGATTGTACGACTTCCGGCGGCCATTTTATAAGACTGATTTCTTGAGATTAGTTCCTTCTGGGGCTGCAGGTGATTTGGAATTTTCACTTTATGTGGATAAAGTCATTCCAAAGTTATTGGTGAATTATGCTGATAGCCTTAGGAAATGTTGTGTGAGATTGCTAGAATGCAGCCTGTTATACTGGGATAATAATATATGTCTACAAAATTACTCACCTTAGGCCACCCACCAGCTCTGGTATTTTCTTTGTAGTCCCGTCTGAACGATTTTAGGTCTTCTCGTTTTTCCTTTTGCGTCTTTCGTACCCAATTCTGCATGTGCTCCCCCTGTGGCATTGATTTCGCTTGCTAAATTACCTGGACGACCAACCCCCACGCATTTGTGAGTCCCCCACCTCATGTGGTAGCCTTCTAAACTTCGACCACACGACTTCTCCGCAGTGTGACAGCTCTCCGAAGTTCGAACCACAAGGTTTTTTTCATGCATATCAGGTTGCACATTCGTTGGACAGCATGTTCGAGTATAGTGTCCTGTATAGTTGTTCTGT
This sequence comes from Agriotes lineatus, assembly GCA_940337035.1. Taxonomy (NCBI): domain Eukaryota; kingdom Metazoa; phylum Arthropoda; class Insecta; order Coleoptera; family Elateridae; genus Agriotes; species Agriotes lineatus. Next base: position 99,604 of record CALNHX010004566.1, read on the forward strand.
CGACGCGCTGTGCCCTGCCATGCATTACCAGGTATCGCTAGCGTTTTAGTCATGTCATCGCTCAAACTGAAAGTACCGTTCGTCCTGGTAAAATGAAATCTTATGCGTTGTGCCTACCTTTGATGCTGGTGATATTCCTAACCCATTGTGCCGGGAAATTCAGAAATGCTGTGTAATTGATATGTTCACCTCGTGCAATCATGTATGCGGAATAGGTTATTTTCAATTTATGTATGTATTAATATTTTCTTGATTGGCTATTCTGCCTGTTAGCATTTTGATCGCGTTCAAGTGCCTCAAGATTTTATAAATGTATTTATCTTTTGCGAGAATGTACCGGGAGATTAAATAATGAAAACAACTCCTTTGTAGCGTTGAAAATACACAGTTTTTAAGTGTAACCACCCTCTAGCCGAAATGGTACCATTCGATTAGGTGGCGTTTATATAAATTAATTGATCGTTGAAGCGATTTGATGAGAACTCCCGTTTATCGATATCGCAGTACTTGATTTTTAAGTCACTATATTCTTATAGATGAGATACGTGTACTCGAGTGAATTCTGAGTTAAAATCGTAGAGTTTTGTTTCTCACTTCAATTATTAACATTAAAACTTTGTACATTATATAAGTAAAACTAAAATAAATCTACTATTCCAATTACAAACAAATATTTTATCATAGATTTGTTTTGCCTTCTTCGAGTATGGTGCAGAATTTGTGTGTTTTACATACTGTAAATAAAAATGCCAACGCAAGTGCGTGCGGGGCGATCATCCAGTCACTGCCGTCAAAAGATTGAACGTATTGTCGTTTTTCTCATTTTGGTGTAAGTTCTGAACCTCATTATTCCACCTACAATTATTTAATAACTTGCCTGTAGTCTTAAACTTAAAATGAATCAGTCTATTAATGGTTGTACTGTTTGGAATTTGCCGATACGGATAATTTACAACAAACAAGGAGCTTACTTAACGAACGTCCACCATATTCGTAAAATCATTTTTGTTATGGACAAGATCTAGGTACCTTAGAGACATTAAGCAGAACATAATTAACAATGAATTATTATAAACGTCAAACATGAATGACAAACAAACAAACAGCACATATTGTCGCGCCACACGCATTTGCGTTGGGATTGGGTTGTTTTAATAATTCCATGGCATCACTGATTTTTGTAAAAATGCTAGTTTGTTTTTTGCATTCCTTCGGTTCCGGAAAATAAAAAATTGTTAGCAACAGTATGAATGGATGCAGTATTTTTTTCACTTATAATTACACGAGAGCTTTTTTTGTCGAAGTAAACTTGACATTTTAATGAGAATTTTTTGCTTGGCAATTTAACGAAAAAAACTGCTTCCGAAAAAATTACGAGTCCGAAGGACGAGTAATATTCTCTGGCAGTTTTTTGAGTTGAATTGCCCAAAAGCAAGGAAACTCGAATTATAAATGTTAAGTTTACTTCGATAAAAAAAGCTTCAGTGTAATTCGGTACGACAATTTAATGAATACATATTTAATTTACATATTAGGTAATTTAGAAGTCACTAAATTAACAAACAAGGCAAACATTATTTTAGAATTAGACCGTTCTAAAAGTTAGGTTCCGTTTTGTCGCTGGAAAAGTTAGGGCTAACTTTTGCCGCTGTCATAGTGGGATTTTTAATGTATGCATTAAATTGTCTCTACAAAAAATGTATTTACACTTTAACTCTAAAGTAATTAGGGGAGCAGGACTTCGGTATCTTGAAGTGCGTGCTTAGGCGAAGTCCTCTCCTTGACGCGGAGTTTCTGTTTCCCTAGGCGACCCGGGTTGCTGACGTGGAGGCGGCTGAGGGGAGACACTTTGGTCGGGGCTGCTTGGGCTAGTTGGACGCTTTGACGTCTGGAGAAGAAGCTAGGTGGATCCTCGTCGTAAAAGGGGCTGTGCCTGATGTTCCGGAAGCTGGCGCACGTGACCAGGCGAAGTATGGTGGCGTTGCGGCATTCCTCACGTGCTGGGTGGATCTGCGGAAGGATACACCTCGGCGGCACGCGGTGGGTGCGGGTGGAGGCTTGGGGTATCCTTGGCGCGGACAGATTGACCCTCGGTGGCGGAGGCGGCAAGTCATAGCTTCGGGGACCTGTTGTGCGTGTTCCGGTGGAGTTGTGGGCTTGGGCCTTTCAGCGAGCGCTGTTCCCCTGTTGCTCTTCTCGGTGAGTTTGTGTTGCGTGCAGGTGCTGGAGCTTCTGCAGAGAGTTGGCGGCGAGCTTCTGGCAGCATATTTGAAGTGTTGGCCAGAGAGCTGGTGCTGAGCTTCTGGTAGCACATTGGCGGTGCAGGCCAGAAAGCTGGTGATGAGTTTCTGGTAGGACATTGAAGGTGCCGGCCAGAGAGCTGGTGAAGAGCTTCTGGCAGCACATTGGAGGTGCCGGCCAGAGAGCTGGTGATGAGGGATCCTTGAGATCGCGGCGAATCGTTGTGGATCCTGATTGTTGGTGCTGAGGTGATTGAAGTTGGTTTTTGGGCGCCACTGGGTGTTTTCTACCACTCCCAGAAGTGGTGTTGGTTGTCTTCATTCATCACAGTTGTCCCTGGGTTGAGACACTGTGGTGGTGTCCTCTGTCCACATGGAAACGGGAATGCGCTGTCTTCTGTGACTTCCGAGTGATGCGGGCTGCCACTTGGTTGCGGTGTCTGCTGAAGTTCCTTGTTAGTCCTCGGCTGAGTTGCGTCCATCTTTCTTCGTCGACTTTACCATTGTAGTGGGCGTGATTTCCCTCTGGTGTCCACCAAAGGTTGGCCCCACGTTGGGCGCCAATTAACAAGCCTACGTCTAAGCTCAGTGGTAGATTCCACAATGGCGTCAGCGTAAGAAGGGGTGTGGGCGTTACCCTGGTCGATGCTGCTAATTGATTGGTGTAAACTTTTAATACTTTTATTTCTACGGCCACTATTATATATACAAACAAAACTTAATATTATATATACAAAAAAAAAACACGAAAAGAAATATATATACAAAGGGTCATCTAGACCCGGGCGCTGGGGGCGCGGGAGGTGATGGGGCGGCCTTTCCTACTGGCCGGAGGCGGGGAACGCTGCCTGGACGCAGTCCGGTCCTTCCGGGAAGCAGTCCGGGGCACGGCTTGTAGCGGGCGCTGGGAAGTTCTCCTTGGACGTCGGCGGATCGAGTAGGCCTCTCGGGGACGGCGGCTGGAGCGGGGCGTTGCCGGGGCGCGGGGTCGGGCTTCAGCTAGGGGAGTCCGGGGACGGGTGGTCCGTCGCCAGCGGGGGCCGCGACGTGGGCTGCTATCTGGGCAGGTAGCAGAGTCCAATGCGGAGGAGTGGCCCTAAGTCCACGTAGGTGATAGGCTCTGGAGAGGGCTGGGGCTGGTAGATCCTTGGAAGGCTGGAGCTGCTAGCTGGGTTGAGTTGATGCTGGTTTGGCTTTCCTGGATTGAGTCCTAGAAGGCTGGAGGTCCTGGAGAAGCTTCTAAGGCTGGAGTTGAGTCCTGGAGCTGAAGTGGCTGCTGGTGGACTCTCCTGGATTGAGTTGATGCTGCTGGAAGGCTGGATGGTCCTGAAGAGGCTTCTTGTTGGTTGGACTCTCCGGGGTTGAGTTGATGCTGCTGGAAGGCTGGATGGTCCTGAAGAGGCTTCTTGTTGGTTGGACTCTCCGGGGTTGAGTGATTTCCTACTGCCAGCGTCTGACTATTTAAAGGAGCCAGTCCTTTGTCAAACGCGATCTCGCAGCTCATTGGTCGAAGTAGAAGGGATGTTTTGCCCGTTTTTGATGTATTTCGGATTATAGCGTTTAATTGAGCGGCGTGATCAATTATCGACTTGAGTCGCAATCAATAGTCGTTGAAATGTCGATTCTAATGACACCCAATTTGCTAGGTTTTGGTAAAGATTAGTTCAACTTGGAATTTTTAATTCCGTGTTCGGCGTAAAACTTAATTAAGCATTACTCTTATTGCGTATGTTAATAAGTTATTTTGCTTCGATTGGTTGCGCGCTACTTTTATAGGAATTTTGAGACTATTCACGCTTTCCTGGGGTGCTTCCTTCCGTTAATTATAATTGAATGTGTAGTATTTAGCCGGATGTATGCGGCTTTTTGTCCTGATTTAACCGTTAGAAAAATACATCTTCGCCGGGCCGCCGTGTACTTCGAAATTTCTGTAGTGGTTTCTTGCCACCATCGTCCGCATTACGAGCGGTGATATGTTTGCTGGCTGATGGAAAAGTTATTTTTAATCGACCTGTATGTGTGCTAGAGACTTGGGCGTTGTTTTATCAGGTGGCGGCTTATTCCTCCTATCGGCAGGTATCCTTATGTGGGGTTTTTTATTGAGCGCACTCTGTTTTAAGAGCGTTTTAGTGATTGGACTTGGATTAATAATTTGGTCGCACGTTCGGAGTTTTGTTTGCCGCGGCGCTGTTTTTGTCGGCTTCCGGATTTTATTGAGGTTTAAAGAGCCGTTGGCCCTTTTATTGCACTTGAGAATTGGTGCTCCTTTGAGCGAGCATGCCGCGATTTATTGTTTTATTTTGTACGGTTTTCTTTTAAATTCTTGTAGAATCGGGGCGATTTACTGGTAAACAGATGTTTTTGTAATTTGTTCGCAGCCTTGCTTGGCGATGGAAAATTACTTCGTTGTCTGTTAACCGGTTCATATTATGTTTTATGAGAAAGTACTCGTGACACACGTACCACAAATTATTTATATTCATTTAATACCTTAAATACGTATAATGACAAATAAAATACATAACCCGGGACTATCACTAAAAATAAGAAAACAGTAATGCACCAATAACAAATTATTTGAGTGCAAAGCTAAATACCTAGACAATTTCCAAAAATTGAGAAAATTTAATAAGAAAAACGCACACAATATTTCACTAGCACAAGTTGCACCGCCTGCCGTATCCATCAATCTACATGTAGTCCAGGCATATTAAACGCATTTTCAAGAAAACCTCAAAAATCGTAGTCTTGATGTTTGGTATAAATGTTCCTTACGGCCCCAGGAGCGACACTTTAAAATTACATTCTATCTATGCCCTGCTACTCATTTTGTTTATGTCTTCCTTGTCGCACTCATTCATTCCTATGTTCAAAACGGATTTCGGACAATCTGTATATAATTGAAGCAGGACTACCATAGGTTCATAATTTCCAAGGAGTAGTATTGCCATTTTAAAGAATGTTTCCCGCTGCTGATCATCTAAGTCAGTGATACACACTTAGTAACAAATCGTGTAAGTCGGTGGTTATACTTGTTTGCTGCTTTCGCTTGACAACGGAACTTAATATTATTATTAAGTTCCTAGAATAATAAAATTAGCAACGCAAGATGCAGATTTAGACGTTTTGTTTATAATTGCAAGTGTTTATGTGACATGTGACACAGGTAACACGACTCACGAAAATTAATCCTGGTGACAGGTGACAAAACCAAAGGATGTTTTCAAAAATCTAAGAAAATTATCGTTTATTAACATTTTCGGCAGGCAACGAGCCTCAGCTTGGCCTTGGCTTGTACTTGACTACCTCAAACGTTAATAGGCCCTTACATTCCTTGTTACTTAAATAGCTATTATAGGTACTTCGGGAATTCTATATCCTTCCAAGCAGGTACCCAATTAGTTTCTTAATATTTCAATTATTTCTGCTCCTCCTTCCAAAAACATTTCTTTGGTGATGCTATCCTTCAATAACCGTTATTACTTTTTATTGTATGTAAGGTAAGTTCTCCGTTCTGTTTTAGTTATTGCAGCTATATCTTTTCAAGTTTCTTTTGACATATTTTCTTCTAATGAAAGTTTATGGTATATCCGTCTTGGATGGATAGAATTGTTTATAGAATACCTCTATAGTTTTGTTTGCTGGTCCACAAATTTCCTTAGAATTTTCATTTGTACGCTATTACGTGTGTTTTCCCGATAAATAGTGTCAATCATCCCTCTTATATCATCTTTAAGTTCTCCATGTTGTTTCGTATTATTTCTTATCGTAATTTCTGGGTATGTACTCTCTGATACTGTTAATGAAAAGACATCGTTTATTTCTTTTATGGTTTCATTTGAGAAATCATATTTTATCTTAATGTGTTATTGTTTCCTGTAGTTCGTATTTTGAGCTCTTTTGACTTTCACCAATTTCGTTCTGTTTGGTGTTTCTTCTCTTATTCGATTTTACTTCTAAATAATGTATCATCACTACTCATTTAGAGAGTATTAATTAAAGATAGAGCTTTAATTAGTCTTCTGGTTATTATTAAGATACTGTCAAGTAAATTTTTCAATTTTACACCTGGACTAATCCAGGTCCAGTTCTTGTTGCATGTATGATTAAGAAATCTGTTCGTAGCATCAATGCGCTCTATTTAATAAAATCGAGCACATAATTAGTATTATCTATTAAAATGCTTGACCTACATTTTTGTATAACTATGTCATGAGCTTATCTAATCTATAAGCCTAGTGGTTAGAGTGGCAGAGTAGTAATCACAGCGATCAGCGGTCCCGGGTTCAAACCCCGGGGGAGGCACAAATTTACGTTGAAAAACGTACAATATCAGTCCTTCTCAGGACTAACCAGGAACACCTGAAGACGGGAGTAGATCAAAACTCCCGAAACGTTGTGTGCTTTACACCCTAGACACTGGAAAAGGTCCGAAAAACATATCACTAAGGTTTGACTTACGCAGTACTGACTTTTGACATTAATATATCTCTTCAGTATCAGAATAACGGTTCAAACATGATTTTTAGCATTTCATCAACCATTTCTTTGCAATCTTCCAACTTACTAACGCCGTGGAACTTGATTATCAAATTTGAAGTTTTTCTATTTTTTATAATAAAACCTCAGAGTACATTGCTTTTTATTAATTGTCAAATTTGGATACCCGCAATTATTGTCCCTTGTTTTGTTTCTGTTTCGCCAATTATCCAAAATCAAAGAATATTTTTACCATGGCCCATGTCGTTTACAAGTTTCTTTGAGACCATCAACTTTACAGAGTTGTTTTTGTTCTTGTTTGTTTGTACATTCTTTCACAACGCAATGCTGGGATCAGCAAGAGTGTTCTTACAAAAGTAACATTTGGTAAAAATTCTTTAAAATTTCATGTAGCAGTGGAGCAGAGAGATTAACAGAATTACCGGTGAATCTTTTTGTTGGTTGCCAACTGGTATAGTTCGTAATTTTCTTCCAGATGTTGTAAAAAGCATAGATGAATGTTCGCACAAGAAATAATTATAACAATGTACAACTTCGAATACAACTTTGTCAAAAATAATAACTTTGTATATAGCTGCTGAGCCGAGTTGCCTTTCGAGGTTGTGATTAAATTAAAACGGCTCGTCTCTGAAGACTGGCTTATGATAAAGGGTAGCACGACCACATAGGCATATATACACACGTGACTTGGAGGTAGCACAATAGACTCGCCGAGAGGCCTAAGTGCGAATTCAATTCATTATTAGATTCTGCAGGTGTGAAACAAATAATAAATGATCCAATTAGAATCATAAATTATAAATCTTTCATAGTATAGAGCAAGACGAAAGAAAAGAAAATGCAAAGGAAACCAAATGACCAAAATGTTGTTGCTCATTGCAGTTATGGAAATCAAAAAGTATTTTGACTAAAATACGATGTCGATACAGGATCCTTACAACAGGGAGCACATTATAAATTTAAATCGGCATATACTTATACTCATAAGGCCCAACCTCGATGATACTTTCGGAAACGGTTTTAGAGCAAGTCTCAGTTTAAGAGGCCCTAAGAGCTAATACGTGACAAATCCGTGTCTCCCATGCGACCCGGTACGCTTTATGAGTTTCGTCCGCTGACCCTTGGAGGGCCAGTCCACTTGCCGTACGCAAACCTTGGTTATTTGCCGACGCCCTCCACCTAGCATAAATTTCTAAATTATTAAGGCATATCTAGCGCAGAGTGCGGGCACAGTTTGCATCGCAAACTTCTTAGGTTTCAATTTATAATACTTCAAAGTTTTAGTATAAAGGATCTCCGGAGGATTCATAAAAACAGCCTTCCGGTTCGTAAAGTTCGAATTCTGGGCGCATTTACACCTGCCATAAAATGCATATTTCATGGCTGATTGAACACTGGAGAATAATTCATAGACTCTTCCAGCATAAATAAACGGAGCTTTAGTTTGCACTCTAAACATCCACCAGCTCTGCAAAATTAAGTTGGAAAAGGGAAGCAGTTTAGTCGTGAATTATGAAGATCTGGCGTAGAGAAACAAAACCCTATGTATGTGACTTCATGAGACTGTTTAATTGCGAATTAGTTTGTGACTGGCGTTCCAGTAAAATTTTGTATAATTGAGTTTGAAATTATATATTTAGATGTGAATATTCTCCTTTGACCCTATCCTGTCTTGTTATATAGTAGTCCAAGCTAGAAAACAGCTTATCATTTTAATTTCAGAGAACATAGACATCTGAATTGCACAAATTTATATATCAGTTAAGCGAATATTACTCTTATTGAACTTCAGAGTAGCTAAAATAGAATATTCCTATGTGTAGGAACTTGTAAGGTAATGAAGGCCAGAAGGACATTGTTAGTTGTTACGGGTCTAAGTTTACTGCAAGTCGTTTAGGTATTTTCGAATTTGCCGCGCCGTTATTTTCGTCTCGATCGTGACGATGGGTAGCTTGCTAACTTTGTGCGCCCCCCTCCCCGATTTTTAAATAGGAAAAACACGTTAAGTCGTGGCTTTTATATTCATGGTTTTTGTTAATCCTCGTGAAAATTTGAGTTTGCAAATACTTTACACTCACCATTGTATGGTTTTAGTGTGAAGGCGGCATTAATGGAAGATTATTTCCGAGTTATTAAGATGGTTTAGTTCATATCTAGAAGCCGACATTTCACATTTCAGCTGTAGTTTTATACTGGCGTAAGTCTCATGGTCAATAAAAGGTAGATGCTTTCGGTTTGTCTGTTATTTCGTTTCATTTTAAAATAACCTCACTTTTCGTATGATCACGCTGTTATTTGAATTGACTTGAGCCGTTTGTGGCTTCAGCATATGCGATTAAGACTTCCGAGATCAGGTTCGATCGTCTTTTGTGGACGGTCTTGTTTCGCAGCCCTTCTGGTGCATCGAGCTACACTGTGGGTGCTTTACAACCATTTACCTGAGGTAATCTAGCCCTCTAGACTTCAAGCCAAGCTGCTAGATCTAAACAACATACAACTTTGCCTTGTGATCATAATATCGGAGTGTCTCTGAATATTAGCGACTGGTACGTGTTTTGAATGTACTTCTACTGATTTAGATTGTTCAGTTTGTGCGCTATCTATTCAACCATTCAGTAATTATTTCCAAATGATGTTGAAAGTGGTCGCTTGCCATATTCTGGTTTATGTACTTTGATAAGGTGGCAGCATCGTCAGTAAAGATATTCCGATGTTTGCGGTTTTGGGAATATTAGCAGTATAGACGACGTGAAAGATAGGTCGAAGAATAGTGTACTGTAGAACAACAGATAATATGGGATAAGACCTCTTTTTGTTGCACTGAACAAAATCAGTGAGTTAAATAAATAGGATGTTATGAGAAGGTAATAGTTATGCGGTAACAATATTTTCAGGTTATAAAGTCTAAAAAGTCTAAGATACTACTTTACAATATACTTTTTTCTCGCTCTTTTGCGATTTTGTCTACAATTATGTATATCGTCGAGTGATTTTTTTGGAATCCAAACTGATTAGTTAGAACGTTGGATAATATTCGTCCTTATATAGTCTACGTACCTACTGAAAGTTTTCCGAATATCTTGCTTATGTGAGAACACAGAGCAATCGGTTCATAGAGTGATCTTTCTTTTGGTGGTTCTTCCGTTTTGATATAATCGGGATTTAGGCGTGTTACCAAAGTATTGGGATACACATTGTCGTCATTGGGGCGATTAATTGCTGTTTTTAGTAACATCGGTAACATTTTATGCGTTATCAAGTTGTATCCTAGAGTTTTGTTATAATTCCGATGGGTTCTATTATCACCTATATTAAGTACTGATTATTGAGTTGCATAATACCTGGAGCTGCACTTCCGCAATTCTCGGCGGCGATGCCTTCGCTATTGCGCCACTCGACCATTCGGCCGCCTTCTTTGTTGGTCGCCTGGTTTTAAATCGGCAAACTGCAATATCTGCAGGTCCTCGTCATCTCTGTAGAGCTTATAAGCTACTATTTGAGAGCTTTTCATCACGTGTAGTTTCCCAGGAATTTTAGAAACTCTACTTGTTGCTGGGGTTTTCTCTAGATTTATAAGTAGGTCTATGGTGTTCACTTGTGCAGGCGAAGCGTAAGAATACATAAAATTGGCAACTCATACACTGTATAATGTCTCTGTCCTTATTTGGCGGATCTACATTAATTTTGTGTAATGTACAAAATTTATTTTTTATTTTCGTTGGTGTCGAGGTTTATGAGGGGAAAAGGCAACGGTTCGTTACTATTCGACGTCTAATATTTATAAAATTTCTTACTTTGTGGTCTTGTCTTTAAAGTTCCTTTTTAGGATACTGCATTGGTAACTAGCGTTTACATAGTTATAAACGAGTCCAATAGATAAAATTTACCGGCGTAGACCAGTAGTAGTTCTACTGGTCTAGTCTATGTAAACGCTAGTTACCAATGCAGTATCCTAAAAAATCTTATACGACACACGACCGGTAGCATTTTTATGGCCTTGCCAAACATACAGGTCTCGCCCAACGGGCTCGACCTGTAAAGTATTGGCGCGGCCATAAAAATGTTGCTACCGGTCTAATAACGTAAATAGCTATTTTAATGTGATCTATTGGTAGTTTGTTTCTTATGATCACCCTACAATACAATATTTAATTTTTGTGTAGTAGATAATTTTTTACTTTCTCAAGTGTCAAATCAATTTCCTGTGAGATGCTTGATTTTGAATGCATTATTGATTACGGTTTTGCTGGACAATTGTTCTTTTTCTGCTACTATTTCAAGATTATTGACCATGCTGTTGTAATTGGTTACACCATAAATGTAAATTGACGGTGGTTTTGGTATTTTAGAATACTGGTTTATTCACTTCCATTTGGTTTTTCAATAGAAATGAAATCATGTCTAGTTTGCACAAATGTGTGAGCAAGGTAAATGTAGTTCTTCTAAGAAAACTTCTGATGTACGCATCTATGACGTCAACATCCTTACCACCATAATAATATAAAACAAAATTTTTGCATAAGGTAAAAACTAATTAACAAATGAGGTTGGCTGCTATAAGCGCAGTTGCATAAGCATAATTTCCTATTTAATTTTTTTTAAATGTCAACTGAAACAGCAACTGAAATGAAAACTTGACTTATGTTCTTTCTAAACCAGTTACTTGCGTTAATAACTACACCGAGTGTGCTATTCGAAATACGATTTATGGAATGTACGAATAGAATATAACGTATTTCAAGTATTAATAGCTACATTTTGACATATTTAAATTATCTTGTTTTTAGAGCAACATATAACCTTTTACAATTTATGAAAAATACTGAGAGGAGGACATTTTTATGAGCAGTTAAGCGTCCTTGCACACTGTCTTAAAAAATATAGAATTTAATTGGCAAAAAATAATCTTCGAAGAGGCCTCATGGAATTGAACGGATATATTTTTGGGAGGCCAATCAGCACATAATACGAGAATCATTGTATCAATTTGCGTATTTTGATGAGACGTGGATATTCCAAAATGGTACTATAGGTCGATCTAGGCAAGACATTGATTTGCGAATTGTTAAAATCCGGCAATACTGCACAGATATGATGTCATGAAGATTTTTGACGTGCAGCGAAAGTTTATTGAGAAGATTTATAGATATTTTCCTTTCTCTTTTCTTCAGTGCTTGCCAGCCGTGGGCATTTTTGTTGGTTAATCAGTTTCTTCTGAGCTAGTCATTATACGAGGAAGGGTTCACGCCAACACCGGAAATATTTTATATAGATTTAACCTTTTTTTTCAACATAATCCCTATTACCATTCGAACATTTATTCCAACTTTGCATTAAAGCATAAAATCCTGCAAAATAGCCAACTTTTTTCGGGCTGTCTAAACTAATTTATAAAACATTTTTAAGTCCATCTTTTTTTTAAGTCGTTTGCCTCCTTCGCTGACCTTCAAGCGGTCCAAACAGATGAAAATCTGGGAGAGCCAAGTCTGGACTATAAACAGGATGTGGTTGAGTTTCCCAACCCAATTAATCTTTAATAATCTTTGCTGGGTATGGCCTGGCATTATCTTGTTGAAGAATTACTCTTTTTGATAACGATCCTCTTCGTTTTTTACTTCCCTCGTCTGAAAGACGAAAGAACTATTGTAATCACGAAAAAATCACCTTCCGAGATTTCTTCAGATCTTCACGTTTCAAGGTCCCTAAATGACGAAAAAGAGGTTTTCTTAATTCCGTCTGTTTGTTGGCAGTATAGCTCAAAAACTATTTGCCGGAGGAAGACGATATTTTGTATGCGTATTCTATATCTACCTTGCATGAAACCGGTACAATTTCATACAAATATATTCAGGATGAGCACCTTAAAAAAATAAATGTTTGTTTATTTTTGGGGTAATTTTGAAATAGAAGGAAGTAGTAACTTTCACATATGTCCGGCTGTACATTTGCCGAAAATAGCACTCAACTAACACAGGATAATATCAGAAAAGGGTAAAAACTTTTCAACAATAAGCCCGTTCTGTTCAAGAGAGGCGCGCGCCGCACTTGTTTCTATAAGGCTTGATGGCACAGTTGGAATTTCGCTGCAGTTACATCCGCTGCGGAGACGCGGTTACGATCGCTATGCAGGTGCAGTGGGTTCAAACGCCGGCGGGATACATTTTTTTTTAAAATTGGCAAATTGATCTAATTCGGCCGAGGGAAGTTCTGGGTAAACCCTTTTACAGATTTTTTCCTATTGCTTGACGAACTCTGTCAAGGATGTTACATTAGTATTCACTCTTTGTTTTCCTACTTGGTGGTAGAAAATCAACATGAATAACACCTTTACCGTCTCAAAACACGGACGCCACAATTCTGCCAACCGGCGGCACCAATTTGATTTTGTTTCCATTGCATGCTTTACCTCTTGGACTCTACTTTCACTAAACTGTGCACTAAGGTCTGCGTAACATTTTAGCAAGTTTAATGCCTTCATTGACAAGAAACTGAATAATAATGCGCTGTCTCAAAGTTCAACTAACAGTGTTATTTGCCATGTTTAATAACAAATAAACGGCTATCATGGTAACAAGAATAATTAATTATTTGTTTAGACTAGGGTACATTCAATATTGCATGTAATAAAAAATCAGACTAATGAATCAATTTATACTTTCACAGAAGAAAATCTGGTTTTGGCGTGAACCTTGTCGTAGTTTCTATGGGACCAATTGTATTAAGGACGGTTGTAAGTTTAAGCAATAAAATAAAATGCTGATTTTAGGTGGAAGTCGAAAATACTTCTTGGTTTCTGGGACATTTGTGGCTGCTGCAAACAGATTTGATTCTGATTGTGTTCAAGGTGTAACGGCCGGTTTTAGTTGCCGTTAATAATTTTACTACTTCTAGGGGCTCCCAAGGCCTAAAACAAAAAGGAAATATTAACTTTGATAAACCAAGCAAATTTCGTACATGTGGACGTAAAGCAACCCCAAGTGGAACTCGCTGACCCAACAAAACGCAGGTTGTGCTTGTTTTAGCCCCAAAAAATAAGCGATTAATAGTAAATTTTCACTAAACAACTCGTATCCGAGTGAATTCACTCAGTCTCAATAACATTAACGACCTTCATTGTGTAATAAATTCATGGAGTTAAGTTAGTTGCTTGGGAGTCTCTAGAAGTGGTAAAATTATTAATGGCAAGAAAAACGGGTCCATGCAACGGTTACGTATACATACCCATATGTGGCACTTAGTACGTTTGAACGTGCGTCTGAATAGTAAGCTGCTTTTATTGGGTTGCTATTATTTGTTTGTTACAATGAATAGTGTGCATGCACTAATAATTGCTTATGAAGAACGGTCGACGGTCATAACACACCCGCTCGCTCTCGTAGTCCGAGCACGGCTTTCGTAAAAATTGAAATTTTCTTGTAGAAACGAATAACTGCTTTCAAAATTATATATTTTCTCACGATACGTCTTTTTAGTAATAACTTGTGTTGTCGTTTAAATATTTGAATCAATGAATCCTCAAACAATTCAAGTTCTAACCATCAAGTTTAGGACAGCTGGAATATATGTGCAGTTGGTTAATGATCAATCGCAGAAACTTCAAAACACGCAATATTGTTGAATTAGGTTTACGTCAGTTTTCCAAAAATTTCAAACACCCGTAAATCAGAAACCTTCATTAGAAAATTTATTTATTTTTGCCGAATTGGGTTGCCTTTGAGACAAATGCGAAGTAAATAGTTATCAAAATTTTATTAAGAAGAAAAAAACAACAATACTAATGCCAAACACCAAAAATTTACCATTTATTCACGACAATGACCGTAATGCATCAAACGACCTGTTTTAATGCAGGTATTTGGAAAAGAGAAATTACATAAGTAGTTCGCAAACACATAATATATGAGAATATATAAACGAAAGAGTTTGCTTAAATAAAAGCACACATAATCGATTGAGCAAAGTGTAAAGATTCTAATTATTAAATTAAACTCCACCACTGTAAAATTAACTATTTACTATTCTTAGCAATAAAGAGGTACAGTGTAATATCAGAAAACCCAGAAGGTAAATATGGCATTCAGTAAACAAGCGAAGGAATAAATTTTACTATATTCTGCTGCCAGTTTCTTGGAGAAGTAAGTATTTCAGACAGAATATTCGTTAAACAGCTTATCCAGCACGATAATGGCAATATTGACACGAAAAACAACTAAAACTACAAAAATGCACAATCTTAATTTTAAAACAGACTTCAGCTTTGAGCTTGTCTTAAACTGCGACGGCCGATAGATAGATTGATTTTCTGAGAGGATGAGAGCCAACTTGAGCCAAGGATTTATCGATTCCATGCTGTTGTTATTGTCGAAATCAGCGCCTGATTGATCTCGAAGACTTTTCATCCTTATTTGAATTGCAAATCCAATTTGACCGGGTTTTTCATTAATCGCCAATGTTCGATCCAAATCTAGCTAAATGTTTACGGCCTCAACGCCTATTCTGTGAGAAACTGACGCCAAAACTTCCTACATCCAACACAAATGCTAGGATTTTGTTTCATCAGTTTACTATTTAACAGGCTGGGTTTATTTAAACAATTAGAGATATTTAAATATGTGTGACAAGTTCGAGTTTTAGTTAACTATCTTTAAAATGATTTAAAAGTACCTACATTGTAAATTTTCATATTTAGTCATATTTGGATTAACAATATCAAAATATCGTTTTAGCAATAATCATAAAGGATTTTTGTAGTTACGCTTTGTGGTGGTTGCAGTTATTTGCTGTTTGAGACTTATGACTTATGACAATTGAGACTATACGTTTTACTGTTTGTTAAATCAGAGTACCATTATCTTCTGCAAAATGAAATACGTTAGTTTATAGCAAACTTAGTTTTTATCATGAAAAGCCAAATAAGTGAAATATGTATACTTAAACAAATTCAAATTTGGACATTATTACTGATAACGATCGGTTGCTTGACATACAGATTTTATATTTATAGACTAATTATTCTTGTTGGCATAATTTTGGCTTAGACCGCGTAGTCTTTGTAGATAAACACACAGCATTCTGTGGCTTAATGTGCCTCGCACCTTGTGAACTCGAGCAAGGATCCACGCGATGGCCATGCTTTTTGGCGGCTGCTGTTATTTGAGTACCATGAGAACGAGGATATGGGTGCACAAACAGCAACAAGGCCAAATCTGTCAAAGTATCCTCGTTCTCAAGGTACTCAAACAACACGAGCCACCAAAGAGCATGACCATGGGCCACGGACGTGGATCCGTGTATGAGTTCACAAGGTTTTTCCAGCTAACCTTTGTTTTTGTTATGCATAAATGGGCTAAATCCAAATAATAACAATTTCGTTCCAAACTTTCCATTTTATAAAACCACTGCAAGCTGTAAGAAGGCTTTAAAGCCATTGTTTTTGCTGTGTTTTTCTCTCGAGTGTCTTATTAACTTTATCATTCCCGAGTAGTTACCGTAAGTGGTGTTCAAACGCCAATGCAACGTGATCATCTTCGCAGACCAGGGAAGAATTGTATAAAAAACACGACCTGGGTAAGTTAGGTTGGACTATAAAATGCATTCGTAATGTACCAACTAGCTTAAAAAACCACCAGCATTTAAACTAGAAATTGACTTCACAATTATAAAAACCTTGTAGACAAATATAGTCTTTGCTTCCCATAATTGATGAACTTTGCCACACCGAGGATTTCTGTACACAAAATTAGTAATCGGTATTGCTGCACTAAGTCATAAGAGAGAGGTTTAGTAAGTTATTGTTGTATTATGTTCAAACCAGTTGCAATACTGAATACGATGTTCATAGTCTGGTGGCAAAAGTCCTTGAATAGTGCATATATTTTATAGGGATGAAGATGTAAAGCCTTCTTGGAAATCTTTTGACAAGTACTGAAAGGAACATCAATTTATTGTGATAACCTTCGCAGAGACAATCTGGGATTTTCTTCGACAAAAACCCAGGTTATTGTTGACAATTTTGACACAGAAGTCCCATCGCAAAATGGCAAAACCAGTACTCATTCGCTAGCTGTCCTTGCCGGTTAAACTACGTCAGCAGGAGAATTTTTAATATAATAATATACTTTTGGAACACCCTGTATTTAAAATTTTTTGTTTTTATTTTATATAAACCTTATTATGAGAAGCAAACCATTTGTAAAGAACTCGTTTATTTACGTAAAATTTACAAATAATTTAAAAAGAGTGATATTTCACTTACTTAGTTATCGGACACCCCGTATCTGGAGCTGCTCAAGGATGACGCTTTGTCATCACTTGGATATCAAAACTAGGAGACCCTTAAACCCTAAATCCGTTTTGAAGAAAACGTAATACGAAATTGTTGGGTTTTACCCCGTGGCTGCCGGACTAATGTCCCAACTCCTGTATATACAGGGACTCTATCATATACAAAGGTGCAATGCCACGCACAAAACAATTTTTATTGAAGGAATGAAAGTGTACAATAACTTATCTTTAAATATTAAAACGTCTAGACTGGCCTACAAGGGGAGGAGGCGAGGGTATGTTTGTCAAGTGTGCATTCAGTTGCTCCGATATTGATATTGAACAGTTATAGTTTAATATCGTAATTGACAAGTTTCTTAGTTTGTATTAGCTCTGTATAGGTCCACCAATTCTAATCATAAAAACGTGCTGTTCGTTTACAGTGCCTACTATGACGCACTTAGTGAAATATTATTTTAGTAACAAACATTTAGGAACGCTCGAAAATAATTTCCTAGACAAAAAAGACAATCCTTCATAATATACACATCTAGGACTAACTAGTATGCTACCTCCGATGTTCAAGATTATTTAAAACGTACTGGCTTCCTATCTTGGCTGGGACATTAAATACCTTAAAATATTATCTGAAGCTAGTACAGCGCTAGTTAATATAATTTTACGATTTAATGCAGCAACTGATCAGGGCAGCTGACTGTTTTGGTTCTTGTAGACCTCAGTAAAGCATTTTATAGCCGCGATCATGAAATATTACTTTATATTGAATGCGATATATCTTCCTTAACTAGATGAAGCTCTTATTTATAGTAGGCGAATTGTTAATTTAGATAGGTACAAACTGTACTGGTATTCTCAGGTGTACAACAGGAATCAACTTTATGGCCAATTCTATTTAGTATATATAAGGCCTATTTAATTTAAGTGTTTTAAATACTGTCAGTATATATATGCTAATGATACTCAAATATATCTTGCATTCCCAGCAAAATATTTATATACACGTATAGAGCCTATAGAGTATAATAGCTATTTGTGCAAGAAGTGCTAAAAGTGGATGTTTATGCACGAACACACATGAACATATCTCGTGCGTAAACACTTTTAGCACGAGTTTGCATACAATATTTTTTCTACGGCCTTAAATTTACCGCTATTAATCCATAAATGTCGATTTAACAAAGGTTTGCATTTATAACAGTTATCATTTATGTCATAGTAAAGATATGGCCGTGACGGCGTAGGTGTTTCTGCAGCTGTCAAAGTTAGTTATCAAAGGTAATTATAATACCACACATTTTACTGTATTCAATACATAATGCTTTAATTATTTAAAAAACACTTTACCTCGAACGAAAGAAGTAACTAGAATAACTTTATAACCTCACTTCCTGTTTAAAATTCTAAATACAACACCAGCTGTTTACATGTAGCGGATGTGCTAAAAGTAAACAGCTGATTTCACTTTTAACACGCTGATTTATAAATAGTAATTTATTATACAAGACGATAAAGTTAAATTTTATCTACTAGTGAATCGTTTAACGTCGAGACGTTAATGATTCAAGAGTGGATAGTAATAACTTTATCGTCGTGTATAATACACAATTTTTTTCTATAGCAAGAACTTTAACAATTTCAAAAGAAAACAAGGAAAGTCAATCACATTTTAAAATCTCAGTAACTAGATTGGGTTGCTAGGATAATACGAAGCTGTAATATTTAATTTAAATAAAAGTTAGAAAATTAAATTAATTTATCTACCCTTGACGTTAAAGTGCTACTTTGTCTACCCTTGCTGTTAAAGTAACACTTGACCTTTTGTTTTGAGTCGATTAAAGCGCAGTTTAATATTTGTTATAGAAAAAACGTTATTTTTAGTGAAATAAGCTACTACTAAAAGGCCTACTTTTAGTAGCGATAGTAGAAAAACAAATTTATTTGTCATTAAACTCGGTAAGAACAAATGTTTTGCTTTTTGGTAAGAGAAATAATATGGCTACTGCTTATAATGATATATAATTTTATCTTAATGACACACTTCTGTCCTTAAAGGCCGAAGCCTCTAGTCCTCCAGTTCATAGATTAAAATGTAGATTCCAGCGGGCGTATAGTCAAGACAATCTCAAAGTAATGTGTAATCTGTTAGTACACTCACAGTTTAATCATGTTGATGCTCTGCGTACTCACGGTAGTGACGCAGATGGATGTAGAAGGATACAACTGGCTCAAAATAATTGCTTGAAATTAATTTATGGAGTACGGAAGTAGCCTCATACGAATTGAGTGAAACTGATTGGCTAAATATGAAAAAATCCAGAGGAGTCGTTGTGCTGTTTTATGCTATAAGGTGCTTTATTCCTTAGTCGAATTGTTTCGGTATTTGGAAAGTAAAAAAAAACAGCAACTACACAAGTTGGTGAACCACTCCGTGTATCCTGTTTGCTGTAACTAACAAACATTCAACTGAGTATTGCATTATATTGGATGGGATAATATATCTCTTATTTAAAAAAAATCGTGAGAGGCCCTTAGAGATAAATATAATTAAAATTTCATGTGTGTTTTTAATTAGCATCCAATGATCAATGGTACAACAAAATATACAGTTTGAATTATTTTTTAAGGGCAATCGTAGAAGAGTTTTACATATAAGGAATGTTTATTAGGAAAAAATAAGATTGTGCGTAGGTATTGTCTTGCTTTAAAATTGCCATTATCAATTAAAATTGCTAGAATAATAGCTTCCCGGTGGAAAAAAGTTTTTGCGTTAATGAGTCACGGGCTGTCAAGACTGAAGTCTAAAGTAATGGCTCACCCTGAAGTTTGGATAATATAAATAAGTTGTGTTACGACCATTTTGACGGAAGCATCCATTTATGTCTTATCCCCTAATGTCAGATAGTTTATTGTTAGCCGCAGTTATGTTTCGTTTGGATTCACACAGTCTCTCTCTCCGAGTAGTGTAATGTTTCCTTATCATTTTAGACCCCATTAGCATTATATTTTGTTTAATTACATTTGCGAGTTTAATATTTACCTATTTCAAACAAAGTGTTTATTTATTTTTGAGGTTAGTTTGTTCATATTTCGTTAGTGACTTTTAGTTATTTGTTGAACCTGGATCCTTGTAATACTGGGTGGCGCACGACCGATTGACACATTTCATCTGGGTTGCACCGGGAAACAAATGAGAATATGCAAACCGTCATTTATTTGATTGTTAGTTTATTTATTGCAGTTTCTGACAGGTATAACAAAAACCCCGTCAACCAATGAATACTTGGTCAATAGAACACCATTCTAAAACTGTGCGTGTTTTTCGTGAAACCAACTCTTTTTGGTGATATTCATTGGCTCGTGCG
This sequence comes from Agriotes lineatus, assembly GCA_940337035.1. NCBI lineage: Eukaryota > Metazoa > Arthropoda > Insecta > Coleoptera > Elateridae > Agriotes > Agriotes lineatus. The sequence continues at coordinate 119,990 of CALNHX010004566.1, forward strand.
TTCCCCCGATCTTACAGTTGCCAATTTTTTTTGTGGGCGTATCTGAAGGAAATGCAAATCGTCCTCGTACCATTGAAGATTTAAAACAAGCAATCCGTAACGAAGTAGCAGCGATAGACGAAGAACTTTTGAGAAGAGTTTTTAGGAACTTTCAAGAGCTCGTGAATCAAGAAGGAGGTCATCTGACTAATGTAATATTTAAGAAATAAAATTGCCATGTTCAAGCTTTATTTTAGTTTAACAAATTGTTGTTACTGTTTTTCTTGACGAAACTTATTTAACATCAAAATTCGTCAGTCGGTCTTGCCACAGGTATATAGTGTTTATTAACGTTATTACATAATTTGCCTTCTGTGATCGTATCTGCGCGTTATATTTCGTACTGTCCAGTTATTTTAGGTATTTTTGTTGGTTTTTATGTTTCGTACACCCTACTTTGCTAAGGCATTCGTCTTGCCACATTGAGTCCTAGAGCGCTTACTTAATAACTTTCTTCTGCGCTCTGGTTTTAAAGAGTTATTTCATCCCAGTCGTGTGGTGAGGCTGCCTGTCGATCTCCACTTTTAATTTATCAACGTTTTTCTTCCTTATTTTTAACGTGAACAGTTACTATCAAAATTTTCTGTGACCGTGTGGCTTTATAACGACTTTATAATTAAATGGTTGCTTTATCTTGGGTACTCGTTAATTGTTGATTATTTCAATGTAATCTGAAAAACCCAATTTTGTGGATTGTTACTGAAATCCATTCTATTGGTCAATATGCATTTTTAATCCCATTTTAGATGATTTTCGATACACCAGTACCTTGATATTATTCTATTACCTGTTTGGAGGTGGATTGCTAAGCCGACTTAAAACTAAAGTAAGTTTACCCAGAAGATCTGCTTAATTGTAGCTTATATTTCAAATGATAATGAATACGTTACTTTGTGAACGCCATGTGTACTCGTTGTGGGTTTGATCTAGGGTTCACTTTAATTACTTATATACCTTTTCCTTAATTACTTCTTAGAGCTGTTATTCCGGTACGAGAAATTGCCCCCTTATGTTTGTCTACATTTAGTGGTGAAATACTACGTTAATTGCACTGTATTTATGTCTTTCTCCTAATATAACAGGTTACAGATTATTAAAAAGCTTGTGTGTAATAAATTTATTTTTAAAGTATCTTTTTTCAATGTAAGTTGCGATTAGCAATTATCAATTTTCCTACTTGAAGTCCGGAGTTGGTGACCGTTGTTGGCGGGTACTTTTTTTTATTATTCTCTCAGTTCGCCCGTTAAACGCTATTGGCTATGGACTATCTTCAATGTTCACAGGTAGCTATCCTGCTTATATTGACGTGTCATATTATCATTAGTGGTTTTTTATTATTCGTGAATCATTTGCTGTTCAGGAAATAATTAATTTTAATGGTTAACTATTACAAATATTAGTCACTACTGTCCGTTGATTTTTCTTTGCTGTAGCACCATGCTGGTACTGCAGTCGCTATATTTGTCAGTGGAATTGTATTTACATGGGTCCGATAATCTAGACTCTGCTTTGGCTACTGATATTTTCTTGTAGCAGAAGGAAAATGATTAGAGTTTTTTTGGGTATTCAGATCAGAAGCAGAAAACCGCGAAATTAACATCAAAGTAAGTGTTCTATAACACATGAACATAAAGATATGTCTAGTCTAATCTTTCGATAAATTTTTGTTTAGCCAAAACCGTTGCACGAATTACGCTTGCAAGCGTTATGTCAGTTATGTGTCAATCATATTCCTCGTGGTGTTCCACTTAGCGATACTTTTTGCCCAATATTATCAGCACCTTTACAGAATTTTACACTGCAAAGCGTTTTACCGTTTCTTGCTTTGAATATGGTGGACGCATTTTCATTTATTTTTCTGTTCTTGCAGAGGATTAGAAGAAATTCGGTGAAAATTGTTCTGAGCTTTTTAATCGAACTTAAACAGTAAACATTGACTAATTCAGGAGAATAAGTGTCCGACTGACCTTAGTACGAAGTGACTCAAGCGAAGCCAAAAATCAAATAAAACTCAAATAGTAACGGATATCACATAATAACAGTTAATAGAATTTGGGTAATAAAGAATAATATGCATATGTAATTACTAGTTTAAGAATTAATAACTAACACACAAACGCCAGACAAACGTACGTAACAGTAAATATTCAAATCTATTCAGTTTATTAGGAGCCCCAAATGTAGTATGTGACTTATTAAACTGTAACGGAGAGTACCTTCTGCTGAGGGTTCCAAAACGTTACGATAATAATGCAATTTACGTATTCGAGCACTTTTAAATAAAAGTTTTCACTGGCCGAACCTTCGCCCTTCGCAGGTTTGACAGCGAATGAGTTCACTTGCAGGCCTCAGCGTCTTTTCAAATCAGCTGCTTCTTGTTCTCCGCATTAACTTGTATTGTTAGCGCATTTCCTCACGTAACACTAGCGCGCCCACACTCGGGACTCAGTGTTGGGTAAGTTACTCTAAAAAAGTAACTAAGTAAGTTAATCAGTTACTCGGCAAAAAAGTAACTGAGTAAGTTACTAAGTTACAGAATTATAAAAGTAACTTGAATAAGTTACTAAGTTACCATAAAGTAACTCGTTATTTTTTAAGTTACATTTTTTATGAAAGGTTACTAATCTACATGCAATTACTATCAACTTAATATCAACAGAAACACATATTTATAAACAATTGTTTATTAGCAAATATTCTATAGGGTATCATCTTTGTTACTAGTAAATTAGATTCCTAGTTCTACATTTCTGTCTGATTGCTTATGTATAAAATTTATTGCTTTTTGATAATAACTGCATATCAAAATTTTTATCAGTTAATTTTGTACGTTTGAAGTGGAGAACGGCTTTTGCAGTGCTGAACAATTGTTCTACTGGAGCACTGGAAGGGAGGGCAGTATTATCTACATATGTATATAAAAATCAATTGCCGTGTGTTAGTAACGCAAAAACTCGAGAACGACCTGACCGATTTGGATGATTTTTTGTTGTTGTGTTTGTCTTACTCCCGAGGTGGTTTAGCGAAAAAGAAAATTCGGACAAATCCAAAGGGAAAGCCGAAAAATAGGAAACTATCGAAAGTGTGTTTTTCTATACACTGTAAGACCTTCTATTTGCAGTCATACTTTTATGATTCTGTGCTTAATGGTTTGAAGAGTTTTCCCCATCATGTCATAATCCAAAACAATGTTTGCCGGGTCAGCTAGTATTTAATAAATATTTCCCTAATCGTTGGAAATTTATTTGTTTATAAAGTTGTTAAATTAGATGAATGGCACTTCATATATGTTTTAGTATCGTCCATATTTTTGGACCGCTTTATTGTTTTGAAGGAAAAAAAATGGTGTTTTCCTTTGTCTCTATGATTATTTTGTGGACTGGGAAGTGGACAAACTGATGAAGTAGAAGCACGATTTTTTACTTTATTTTCTAATAACGTAACAGCGTTTTGTGTCTTTTATGCATCACATATCCACTCAAATTTAAACCAAGGATGAGTAAACGCAGCCAGCGTGTAGTCAGAATTGTTGCGAATGTCTGTGGATCTAAAATATAAATTGGAAAGAATAGTCAATATTTTTGTTAATGCATTCCTGAACAATCACTTTTCCAATGTGTTGAACATGCAATTTTTTCGTGTAGTTGACAAAATTTTCTTTTTTAAATCATTTTGGTCAAAGTATGGAAGTGCTACTGTACTGTAAAATATAAATAACCATTATACATTATAGACCTAACTTGAAAATGAATGAATCTGTTATTAATTCATGTAGTATCCTATAGCAGCTACATCGCGTATTCGGTTACTTATTTCAATTTTTTTGTTAAAATATTATTCCGTTATTATTGAAATATAGAGACAGTGAATGTATTTTCGTCTGAATTAGACACCCCCAATCTGCGCACAGGCGTTAGGAATGTAATTCCCAGTAATCCACATACCTGCTCAGAGAGCTTCTAGTTGTTAAAGGATTAAAGATTACTGGAAAAAGCTGTCACCACCCAAATAGAATCCGTCAAATATTATTTATTATCGACTAAGTACAAGAAGGTATTCCTGTGGTCGGTATTAGCATTTGCATGCTAAAGCATTCGAAATTTCCACAAAAACCGAACATTTTAAAATATTTTACATTTGTAGCACGAAAATGTAACTTGTCATATTCAGTTACTTAAGTTACTAAATAATTGTAACGTGTTATAGTTACAATTACTGAAAACACAAAAGTAATTAAGTTACTATTAAGTTACTAAAAAGTAACTAGTTACCAGTAACGAGTTACTTTTACTTAGTTACTACCCAACACTGGCCATAGTTTGCAGTCACTCACATAGCATTTCCCACTTATGATGCGATGCTACGTAAATGAACATAAGAGCACATACTGCTGGGCCTTATTACTAATTAGTATATAACTAGCAACCAGTGAGACAAATGTCTCATTTAATAAAACAAAAAAGACCGTTTTTCAAATAGAACGCGTATTATATAAAAACAATAATATTTTTTAAAATCACGTGATTGAAATTCGGTTCCTGACTTGACATGACCATTCCAAACGTATAACTTTCATAACTTTTTTCTCTATCTCTTACGGTTTGGCTGCTGAAACAGCGTCCCGGACGGAAATCACGTGATTTCTCGAAAACCGGAAGTGTCACGTGACTGAAATTCGGTTCCTGACCTGACATGACCATTCCAAACATATAACTTTAATAACATATATTGTAAATGTTCTCCTCAAAAA